>JACVVK020000838.1:0-52821 GCA_018292915.2 Batillaria attramentaria
CCCCCCGATGCTTGGGTCATGAGTTTGAATCCTGGCTGGGACCACATATTTGTGTTGGCCTTCTTCACATTGCCCCATCTTTCATATCACCCATACACGGTGGAAAAGGACGTAAAACTCTCACCCCCCCCCCCCCCCCCCGCCCCTTCCCCCCGAGAATAGGTGCTATAGAAAAGCTGGGCATGATTGTCTGAATTTAGACTTGTCTATCTGTATTTAGGTGGGCATTATTGTCTATCTGTATTTAGGTGGGCATTATTGTCTATCTGTGTTTAGGTGGGCATTATTGTCTATCTGTATTTAGGTGGGCATTATTGTCTATCTGTATTTAGGTGGGCATTATTGTCTATCTGTATTTAGATGGGCATTATTGTCTATCTGCATTTAGGTGGGCATTATTGTCTATCTGCATTTAGGTGGGCATTATTGTCTGTCTGTATTTAGGTGGGCATTATTGTCTATCTGTATTTAGGTGGGCATTATTGTCTATCTGTATTTAGGTGGGCATTATTGTCTATCTGTATTTAGGTGGGCATTATTGTCTGTCTGCATTTAGGTGGGCATTATTGTCTATCTGTATTTAGGTGGGCATTATTTCTATCTGTATTTAGGTGGGCATTATTGTCTATCTGCATTTAGGTGGACAATATTGTTTATCTGTTAGGTAGGCATTATTTCTATCTGTATTCAGGTGGGCATTATTGTCAGTCTGCATTTAGGTGGGCATTTTTGTCTGTCTGCATTTAGGTGGGCATTTTTGTCTGTCGTGTATTTAGGTGGGCATTATTGTTTATCTGTATTTAGGTAGGCATTATTTATATCTGTATTCAGGTGGGCATCATTGTCTATCTGTATTGATGTGGGCATTATTGTGTGTATATATTGATGTAGGCATTATTGTCTGTCTTTATCACATCACTCAGTTGGGCATTATCAGTTGTCTGTCTTTAGATTATGACAACATCATTCAGGTGGACGCAGATGAGGTTGTACTGTGGATGATCTTGGGCTCCTCTTGTCCTTGTCTTACGCTTCTTTAAAGCTTATGTTGCCTGAAAGTACATGTATATATAGTTCTGGGACAGTCTGGTGGAGATCGATGTGCACCCACAACATCACCAACATATTACAGTGACTCTCTGACCTCCAGGTGTTTAATTCCTCTTTGTGACCTTGAGCAGAAAGTCTTGACGTGTTGATTATGTATCAAAAGACCTTTTCCAGCTTTTCAGTGCAGGAAGTTGTCAGGTCTCAGGGAACAGTGTGAGCTGCTGTTGACAGTTTGTGAAGCAGACAGGTGGGCTGACCTCATGCAAAAACTGCTGACTCAAATTTGTGAGGTTAAATTTGTGAGGTTAAATTAGGTCAACACAGCAAGGACTGGTCGTGCTGCACTTGCTGGGTGCTCACCACTCACCTGCTCACCACTCACCTGCTCACCACTCACCTAGTCCGTAATTGTGCACTTCTTAGTTTTGTGTGTGTGTTTTTCTGGGGTTTGGTTGTTGTTGTGGTGGTGGTGGTTGTGTTTTTTTGCGAGATAGTATAGATTCTAACTGTATGTGTTTAAGAACTACTGGCTTGTAATGTGTCGGGTTCATGTTTATAACTGTGTAATGTGTCGGGTTCATGTTTATAACTGTGTAATGTGTCGGGTTCATGTTTATAACTGTGTAATGTGTCGGGTTCATGTTTATAACTGTGTAATGTGTTGGGTTCATGTTTATAACTGTGTAATGTGTCGGGTTCATGTTTATAACTGTGTAATGTGTCGGGTTCATGTTTATAACTGTGTAATGTGTCGGGTTCATGTTTATAACTGTGTAATGTCTCGGGTTCATGTTTATAACTGTGTAATGTGTCGGGTTCATGTTTATAACTGTGCAATGTGTCAGGTTCATGTTTATAACTGTGTTTCTGAACTACTGACTGGTAACACCTGTATGTACTTCTTGATTCTTACTCTGCGTTTTTCAGAACTACTGTTTTGGACAATCTGGAGAGCGGCTGACAAAACGTCTTCGACTGCTGGCCTTCCAGAATCTGCTGCGTCAGGATGTTGCGTACTTTGATGATCCGCATCATGCCACTGGTGCTCTCACTGCCAGACTGGCTTCCGACGCTCCCATTGTCAAGACTGTGAGTAGACTGTAGACCGTGCTCCGCGGTGGGCACTGAGTAGACTGTAGACCGTGCTCCACGGTAGGCACCGAGTAGACTGTAGACCGTGCTCTGCGGTAGGCACTGAGTAGACTGTAGACCGTGCTCCGCGGTAGGCACTGAGTAGACTGTAGACCGTGCTCCGCGGTAGGCACTGAGTAGACTGGACCGTGCTCCGCGGTGGGCACTGAGTAGACTGTAGACTGTGCTCCGCTGTGGGCACTGAGTAGACTGTAGACCGTGCTCCACGGTGGGCACTGAGTAGACTGTAGACCGTGCTCCGCGGTGGGCACTGAGTAGACTGTAGACCGTGCTCCGCGGTAGGCACTGAGTAGACTGTAGACCGTGCTCCGCAGTAGGCACTGAGTAGACTGTTGACCGTGCTCTGCGGTAGGCACTGATTATAGACTGTAGACCATGCTCTGTAGTAAACACTGAGTAGACTGTAGACCACCATACTTCATGGTAAACACTGATTATAGACTGTAGACCATGCTCTGTGGTAAACACTGAGTAGACTGTAGACCACCATACTTCATGGTAAACACTGATTATAGACTGTAGACCATGCTCTGTGGTAAACACTCATTATAGACTGTAGATCATTCTCTGTGGTAACATCGTGAGTAGACTGTAGACCATGCTCTGTGGTAAACACTGAGTAGACTGTAGACTACCATACTTCATGGTAAACACTATGAGTAGACTGTAGATCATGCTTCACGGTAAATACTGATTATAGACTGTAGATCATTCTCTGTGGTAACATCATGAGTAGACTGTAGACTATGCTCCACGGTAAACACTGATTATAGACTGTAGATCATGCTCTGGTAACATCGTGAGTAGACTGTAGACCATGCTCGGTGGTAAACACTGAGTAGACTGTAGATCATGCTCTGTGGTAAACACTGATTATAGACTGTAGATCATGCTCGGTGGTAAACACTGAGTAGACTGGTAGACCACCATACTTCATGGTAAACACTGATTATAGACTGTAGACCATGCTTCACGGTAAACACTGACTACAGACTGTAGATCATGTTCTGTGGTAACATTGTGAGTAGACTGTAGACCGTGCTCTGTGTTAAACACTGAGTAGACTGTAGACTATGCTCCACGGTAAACACTGCAAGTAGACTGTATACCATGCACTGTGACAAACACTGTGAGTACTGTAGATCATATACACTCTATGGCAAACTCAGTGAGTACTGTAGATCATATACACTCTATGGCAAACTCAGTGAGTACTGTAGATCATATACACTCTATGGCAAACTCAGTGAGTACTGTAGATCATATACACTCTATGGCAAACTCAGTGAGTACTGTAGATCATATACACTCTATGGCAAACTCAGTGAGTACTGTAGATCATATACACTCTATGGCAAACTCAGTGAGTACTGTAGATCATATACACTCTATGGCAAACTCAGTGAGTACTGTAGATCATATACACTCTATGGCAAACTCAGTGAGTACTGTAGATCATATACACTCTATGGCAAACTCAGTGAGTACTGTAGATCATATACACTCTATGGCAAACTCAGTGAGTACTGTAGATCATATACACTCTATGGCAAACTCAGTGAGTACTGTAGATCATATACACTCTATGGCAAACTCAGTGAGTACTGTAGATCATATACACTCTATGGCAAACTCAGTGAGTACTGTAGATCATATACACTCTATGGCAAACTCAGTGAGTACTGTAGATCATATACACTCTATGGCAAACTCAGTGAGTACTGTAGACCATGCCCTGTGGTCAACACTTGTGTGTAGAATGTAGACCGTGCTCTGGGCCAAAACTGCAGGTAGGCCACCCGTGCTCTGTGGTCAAGACTGTACTGACTCCGTGCAGAAAATACTCTGTGCTCAAGACTAATTTCCTTGTCATACTTTTTTTGTCCAGGCAACAGGAATACGTATTGCCATGGCGATTCAGTCTGTAACAGGAATGGTAGCAGGGGTTGTCATTGCCTTTGTCTACGGCTGGAAGTTGGCCCTGGTTGTCATGGGAACCATGCCTTTTATGGGAGTAGCGTGTAAGTATAATGGGCGGACTCATTGACTCTGGTGTTAGAAGATGTGATAATTCTACATTCATAGATGTGCCCTGATATAGATAGTTGTAACAATGGCAATTCTACATTAATAGATGTGCCCTGATATAGATAGTTGTAGCAATGGCAATTCTACATTAATAGATGTGCCCTGATATAGATAGTTGTAACAATGGCAATTCTACATTAATAGATGTGCCCTGATATAGATAGTTGTAACAATGGCAATTCTACATTCATAGATGTGCCCTGATATAGATAGTTGTAACAATGGCAATTCTACATTTATAGATGTGCCTGGATGTAGTGATCGAGTTGTAACAGTGGCAGTTCTACATTAATTGATGTACCCCGATGTAGTCGGTTGTAACAATGGCAATTCTACATTAATAGATGTGCCTTGAAGTAGTGAGTTTAACAATGACAATTTTGATTTCTTATGCCCTCCTGATAGTTGTGATCCTATATTCATATGTGCTGTGTTCTAACAGTAGTCATCCTTCCAGTTATGTGTGGGATGTGTGTTCTAACAACAATCTTCCTTCCAGTTATGTGTGGTGTGTGTTAACAACAATCTTCCTTCCAGTTATGTGTGGTGTGTGTTAACAACAATCTTCCTTCCAGTTATGTGTGGTGTGTGTTAACAACAATCTTCCTTCCAGTTATGTGTGGTGTGTGTGTTCTGACAGCTGCCATCCTATGTTCACATGTGTTGTTGTCTAACAGCTGCCATCCTACGTTCACTTGTGTTGTCATCTAACAGCTGCCATCCTTATATTCACTTGTGTTGTTGTCTAACAGCTGCCATTCTACGTTCACTTGTGTTGTCGTCTAACAGCTGTCATCTTATGTTCACTTGTGTTGTCTAACAGCTGCCATCCTTATGTTCACTTGTGTTGTCATCTAACAGCTGTCATCCTTATGTTCACTTGTGTTGTCGTCTAACAGCTGCCATCCTTATGTTCCTTTGTTGCTTGCTTAGGCCCTAAATAACTAACTAACTAATCATCCTTATGTTCACTTGTGTTGTCGTCTAACAGCTGTCATCCTTATGTTCACTTGTGTTGTCGTCTAACAGCTGTCATCCTTATGTTCACTTGTGTTGTTGTCTAACAGCTGTCATCCTGTGTTCACTTGTGTTGTCGTCTAACAGCTGTCATCCTATGTTCACTTGTGTTGTCGTCTAACAGCTGCCATCCTATGTTCACTTGTGTTGTCATCTAACAGTTGTCATCCTATGTTCCCTTGTGTTGTCGTCTAACAGCTGTCATCTTATGTTCACTTGTGTTGTCGTCTAACAGCTGTCATCCTATGTTCACTTGTGTTGTCATCTAACAGTTGTCATCCTATGTTCCCTTGTGTTGTCATCTAACAGTTGTCATCCTATGTTCCCTTGTGTTGTCGTCTAACAGCTGTCATCCTATGTTCACTTGTGTTGTCGTCTAACAGCTGCCATCCTATGTTCACTTGTGTTGTCATCTAACAGCTGCCATCCTTACGTTTACTTGTGTTGTCATCTAACAGCTGTCATCCTATGTTCACTTGTGTTGTCATCTAACAGCTGTCATCCTATGTTCACTTGTGTTGTCATCTAACAGCTGCCATCCTTATGTTCCTTTGTTGCTTGCACAGCGTTAAGTCCTAAATAACTAACTAACTAACCATCCTTATGTTCACTTGTGTTGTCGTCTAACAGCTGCCATCCTTATGTTCACTTGTGTTGTCGTCTAACAGCTGCCATCCTTACGTTCACTTGTGTTGTTGTCTAACAGCTGCCATTCTACGTTCACTTGTGTTGTTGTCTAACAGCTGTCATCTTATGTTCACTTGTGTTGTCTAACAGCTGCCATCCTTATGTTCACTTGTGTTGTCGTCTAACAGCTGTCATCCTTATGTTCACTTGTGTTGTCGTCTAACAGCTGCCATCCTTATGTTCCTTTGTTGCTTGCACAGCGTTAGGCCCTAAATAACTAACTAACTAATCATCCTTATGTTCACTTGTGTTGTCGTCTAACAGCTGCCATCCTTATGTTCACTTGTGTTGTCGTCTAACAGCTGCCATCCTTACGTTCACTTGTGTTGTTGTCTAACAGCTGCCATTCTACGTTCACTTGTGTTGTCGTCTAACAGCTGTCATCTTATGTTCACTTGTGTTGTCTAACAGCTGTCATCTTATGTTCACTTGTGTTGTCGTCTAACAGCTGTCATCCTTATGTTCACTTGTGTTGTCGTCTAACAGCTGTCATCCTTATGTTCACTTGTGTTGTTGTCTAACAGCTGTCATCCTATGTTCACTTGTGTTGTCGTCTAACAGCTGTCATCCTATGTTCACTTGTGTTGTCGTCTAACAGCTGTCATCCTATGTTCACTTGTGTTGTCATCTAACAGCTGCCATCCTACGTTCACTTGTGTTGTCGTCTAACAGCTGTCATCCTTATGTTCACTTGTGTTGTCGTCTAACAGCTGCCATCCTACGTTCACTTGTGTTGTTGTCTAACAGCTGTCATCCTATGTTCACTTGTGTTGTCGTCTAACAGCTGTCATCCTATGTTCACTTGTGTTGTCGTCTAACAGCTGTCATCCTATGTTCACTTGTGTTGTCGTCTAACAGCTGTCATCCTATGTTCACTTGTGTTGTCGTCTAACAGCTGTCATCCTATGTTCACTTGTGTTGTCGTCTAACAGCTGCCATCCTACGTTCACTTGTGTTGTCATCTAACAGCTGCCATCCTATGTTCACTTGTGTTGTCGTCTAACAGCTGTCATCCTATGTTCACTTGTGTTGTCGTCTAACAGCTGCCATCCTTACGTTTACTTGTGTTGTCGTCTAACAGCTGTCATCCTATGTTCACTTGTGTTGTCGTCTAACAGCTGTCATCCTATGTTCACTTGTGTTGTCGTCTAACAGCTGCCATCCTATGTTCACTTGTGTTGTCGTCTAACAGCTGTCATCCTATGTTCACTTGTGTTGTCGTCTAACAGCTGCCATCCTATGTTCACTTGTGTTGTCGTCTAACAGCTGTCATCCTATGTTCACTTGTGTTGTCGTCTAACAGCTGCCATCCTATGTTCACTTGTGTTGTCGTCTAACAGCTGCCATCCTACGTTCACTTGTGTTGTCATCTAACAGCTGCCATCCTATGTTCACTTGTGTTGTCGTCTAACAGCTGTCATCCTATGTTCACTTGTGTTGTCGTCTAACAGCTGCCATCCTTACGTTTACTTGTGTTGTCGTCTAACAGCTGTCATCCTATGTTCACTTGTGTTGTCGTCTAACAGCTGTCATCCTATGTTCACTTGTGTTGTCGTCTAACAGCTGCCATCCTATGTTCACTTGTGTTGTCGTCTAACAGCTGTCATCCTATGTTCACTTGTGTTGTCGTCTAACAGCTGCCATCCTATGTTCACTTGTGTTGTCGTCTAACAGCTGTCATCCTATGTTCACTTGTGTTGTCGTCTAACAGCTGTCATCCTATGTTCACTTGTGTTGTCGTCTAACAGCTGCCATCCTATGTTCACTTGTGTTGTCGTCTAACAGCTGTCATCCTATGTTCACTTGTGTTGTCGTCTAACAGCTGCCATCCTACGTTCACTTGTGTTGTCATCTAACAGCTGTCATCCTATGTTCACTTGTGTTGTCATCTAACAGCTGCCATCCAGATGCGTGTCATGATGGGGAACCAGAAAGCAGACTCAAAACATTTGGAGGTCGCCGGCAAGGTCAGTGTATTGGTGCATAGACAGCAGTCAGTGTTACGTGATGAAATGATGGTAATGGATGTTATGTTGTGAAATTATTATATTGATTTAATATATGTCATGATATGATTATAATGATATTTATGTTATTAAATGGTTGTAATGATATTCATGATTATAGTGATTGTTACATCATGACGGAGGTTGTGTCATGAAATGATTGTAGTGGATGTTATGTCATGAAATGATTGTAATGGATGTTATGTCATAAAATGATTGTAGTGAACTTTCTCAAATCAGAAATAAATAGTGTAACTTTTTGTGCTGTACAGACCTCGAGTGAGACTATTGACAACATAGCAACTGTACAATCACTGACACGGGAACCCTACTTCTATGACAAGTACTGTCAGCAGCTATTGAAACCCTTCAGGTGAGGATTAGTGACAAAATACAGGTACATATATCCAGTGATGAAATTCTGCATTGACACCACTAAGCTACTGTTACTGGTAAACATGGTGAGATTCAAGGGAGGACTGTTGAGTGAACTGAGTCGTGTTGTTGAAGCTGTGTCGTGTGTGTAGGGAAGTACAGGTATGTAGACGTACGTCACGCTGGCCGTTTGTGTAGGGAAGTACAGGTATGTAGACGTACGTCATGCTGGCCGTTTGTGTAGGGAAGTACAGGTATGTAGACGTACGTCACGCTGGCCGTGTGTGTAGGGAAGTACAGGTGTGTAGACGTACGTCACGCTGGCCGTGTGTGTAGGGAAGTACAGGTATGTAGACGTACGTCACGCTGGCCGTTTGTGTAGGGAAGTACAGGTGTGTAGACGTACGTCATGCTGGCCGTGTGTGTAGGGAAGTACAGGTGTGTAGACGTACGTCACGCTGGCCGTGTGTGGAGAGGAGTACAGGTATGTAGACGTACGTCATGCTGGCCGTGTGTGTAGGGAAGTACAGGTGTGTAGACGTGCGTCATGCTGGCCGTGTGTGTAGGGAAGTACAGGTATGTAGACGTACGTCATGCTGGTCGTGTGTGTAGGGAAGTACAGGTGTGTAGACGTACGTCATGCTGGCCGTGTGTGTAGGGAAGTACAGGTGTGTAGACGTACGTCATGCTGGCCGTGTGTGTAGGGAAGTACAGGTGTGTAGACGTACGTCATGCTGGCCGTGTGTGTAGGGAAGTACAGGTATGTAGACGTACGTCATGCTGGCCGTGTGTGTAGGGAAGTACAGGTGTGTAGACGTACGTCACGCTGGCCGTGTGTGTAGGGAAGTACAGGTGTGTAGACGTACGTCATGCTGGTCGTGTGTGTAGGGAAGTACAGGTATGTAGACGTACGTCATGCTGGCCGTGTGTTGAGGGAAGTACAGGTGTGTAGACGTACGTCACGCTGGCCGTGTGTGGAGAGAAGTACAGGTGTGTAGACGTACGTCATGCTGGCCGTGTGTGTAGGGAAGTACAGGTGTGTAGACGTACGTCACGCTGGCCGTGTGTTGAGGGAAGTACAGGTGTGTAGACGTACGTCACGCTGGCCGTGTGTGTAGGGAAGTACAGGTATGTAGACGTACGTCACGCTGGCCGTGTGTGGAGGGAAGTACAGGTATGTAGACGTACGTCACGCTGGCCGTTTGTGTAGGGAAGTACAGGTATGTAGACGTACGTCATGCTGGCCGTTTGTGTAGGGAAGTACAGGTATGTAGACGTACGTCATGCTGGTCGTGTGTGGAGGGAAGTACAGGTGTGTAGACGTACGTCATGCTGGCCGTGTGTGTAGGGAAGTACAGGTATGTAGACGTACGTCACGCTGGCCGTGTGTGGAGAGAAGTACAGGTGTGTAGACGTACGTCATGCTGGCCGTGTGTGTAGGGAAGTACAGGTATGTAGACGTACGTCACGCTGGCCGTGTGTGGAGAGAAGTACAGGTATGTAGACGTACGTCATGCTGGCCGTGTGTGTAGGGAAGTACAGGTATGTAGACGTACGTCACGCTGGCCGTGTGTTGAGGGAAGTACAGGTGTGTAGACGTACGTCATGCTGGTCGTGTGTGTAGGGAAGTACAGGTATGTAGACGTACGTCACGCTGGCCGTGTGTGGAGGGAAGTACAGGTATGTAGACGTACGTCACGCTGGCCGTGTGTGGAGAGAAGTACAGGTATGTAGACGTACGTCATGCTGGCCGTGTGTGTAGGGAAGTACAGGTATGTAGACGTACGTCACGCTGGCCGTGTGTTGAGGGAAGTACAGGTGTGTAGACGTACGTCATGCTGGTCGTGTGTGTAGGGAAGTACAGGTATGTAGACGTACGTCACGCTGGCCGTGTGTGGAGGGAAGTACAGGTATGTAGACGTACGTCACGCTGGCCGTGTGTGTAGGGAAGTACAGGTGTGTAGACGTACGTCACGCTGGCCGTGTGTGTAGGGAAGTACAGGTGTGTAGATGTACGTCACGCTGGCCGTGTGTGTAGGGAAGTACAGGTGTGTAGACGTACGTCACGCTGGTCGCGTGTGGAGAGAAGTACAGGTATGTAGACGTACGTCATGCTCATGTGTGTAGGGAAGTACAGGTGTGATGTTGTTTGTTTCAGGAAGAACATCAACAATGCCCAGGTGTACGCGCTAGCATTTGCTTTTGCTGGTTCTATTATCTTCTTCATCTACGCTGGCTGTTTCCGCTTTGGTGCCTACCTGGTGAGTGAGGGGGAGATGAACGCTGAGGAAGTATTCAGGTATGTATCACCTGTTCTGTTGGTGATATTGACAGCTGTGTGTCACCTGTTGTATTGATGAAATTGACAGGTATATGTCACCTGTTGTAATGATTGTATAGACAAATATGTGTCACCTGTTGTATTGATTACATTGATAAGTATGTGTCACCTATTGTAATAGTTGCATTGACATGTATATGTCACCTGTTGTAATGATTAGATTGATGGGTATATGTCACCTGTTGTATTGGTTACATTGACAAGTATGTGTCACCTGTTGGACTGGTGGCATTGACAGGTGTATGTCACCTGTTGTATTAATTGCTTTCATTGACAGGTGTGTGTCACCTGTTGTATTTGTGTCATTGACAGGTATACGTCACCTGGTGTAGGGATTATGTTGGCAAGTTTGTGTCACCAGTTGTATTGGTCATATGGAAAGGTGTGTGTCACCTGTGATTGTATTGACAAGTACATGTCACCTATTCTATTAGTTACATTGGCAGGTATATTTCACCTGTCGTACAATGTATGGGTTACATTGAGAGATGTGTGTCACCTGTTGTATTGGTTACATTGACAGGTGTGTGTCAAATTTTGTATTTGTTACATGGACAAGTATGTGTCACCTGTTGTAATGATTGTATTGTACATGTCACCTGTTGTAATGATTATATTGTACATGTCACCTGTTGTAATGATTATATTGTACATGTCACCTGTTGTATTGGTGTTATTGACAGGTACTTGGTCCCTGATGTGTTGATGCATCATTAGTGTTTTTTTGCCCCA
Organism: Batillaria attramentaria; assembly: GCA_018292915.2. Classification (NCBI taxonomy): domain Eukaryota; kingdom Metazoa; phylum Mollusca; class Gastropoda; family Batillariidae; genus Batillaria; species Batillaria attramentaria. The sequence goes on from JACVVK020000838.1 coordinate 11,449, forward strand.
CAGGGTTTTCATGGCCATGACCTTGGCCGGCCAGGTAGTTGGTCAAATATCTTCATTCCTCCCTGACTACAGCAAGGGGCGACTGGCGGCTGCCTACATTTTCCGCATGATGAGTGTGGAACCCGCCATCGACAACTTCAGCACCACTGGGCTGCACAAAGTGAGACTTTCCTTTATCCGCCTGTTTGTCCATCTGTTTGTCTGTCTGTATGTCTTTGTCTGTCTGTCTGTCTGTCTGTTAGTCTGTGTTAAATGTTTGAGGGTGGGTGGGTTTTGGGGGGTTTAACGTCCTTTTCCACCATATACAGGTGATAACAAAGACGGGGCAGTGATGAAAGATATTTGGCCCCTTGCCGGGTCTCACGACCCGAGCATTGAGAGTCCAACGCTCTACCATTCGGCCACCCCGGCTCCCCTGTTAAATGTTTGAGCTAGGTATTAAATCCTATAATAGTATTGTTTATCAATGTGGTGTATTTTACGTAATCGGGGGCATTATTTTTTGTACAACGTCCGTACCTGGTTTGCAGGATGCTAAAGGCAACATAGAGTTACAGAACGTCCATTTCCACTACCCAACACGTGTTGAGATCAGTGTCCTGCGTGGCATCAACTTGGAGGTCAAGGCCGGTCAGACAGCCGCATTGGTTGGGATCAGTGGGTGTGGCAAGTCCACCATCATCGCTCTCCTTCAGCGATACTATGACCCCACTAAGGGCAAGCTGGTTAGTCTGTACACAGTTATGGCCCTTCTTCTGTATGTGTTACTTTCACCCCACCAGGGGAGGCTAGTGAGTCTGTACACAGTTATTGCCCTTCTTCTGTGTCACTCTGACCCCACTAAGCGTAAGCTAGTCAGCACATGCCCTTCTTCAGGGTCACTGTGACCCAGTGAAGCCAAGCTAGCGAATCTGTACACAGTTATTGCCCTCATTTAGTGCTACTGTGACCCCACCAAGGGGAGGCTAGTGAGTCTTTACACATCCAGTTATCGCCCTTCCTTTGTGTTGCTGTGGCTTCATCAAGGGGAGGCTAGTGAGTAAAGATCAAAGCCAGGAAGGGGGGGGGGGGGGGGTGTATTGTTTCTGTTTCCAACATTTATTTGTTTGCTGTCTCTGACTTCAGATGATAGATGGGACTGACATTCGTGACTTCAGCATCCAGACTTTGCGTTCCATGATGAGCGTTGTCAGCCAGGAGCCTGTCTTGTTTGACTGCAGTATCCATGACAACATTGTCTATGGTTTGGAGGAAAACGTTCCCATGACGGACGTCATTAGTGCTGCCAAGACAGCAAACATTCATGACTTTATCGTCAGTTTGCCGGGGGTGAGAGTTATGTACATTCATGACTTTATCGTCAGTTTGCCGGGGGTGAGAGTTATGTACATTCATGACTTTATCGTCAGTTTGCCGGGGGTGAGAGTTATACATTTACACTTTCTTGTCAGTTTGTCGGGGATAAGAGTTATGTATATTAATGACTTTATCGTCAGTTTGCTTGGGGGGGGGGGGGGGGGGGAGAGTTATACATTTAGACTTTCTTGTCAGTTGGCCAGGGATGAGAGTTATGTATATATTAATGACTTTATCGTCAGTTTGCCAGGAGTGAGAGTTATACATTTAGATTTTGTTGTCAGTTTGCCAGGGATGAGAGTTATATATGTACATTAATGACTTTATCGTTAGTTTGCCGGGGGTGAGTTAATGCTTACAGATGGCTGCTTGGTGATCATGGCAGTGATGAGCCGTTAAGCCTAAAGTTTGTCACCTCTGTGTTCTGTGCTCTGTGTTCTGTGCTCTGTGTTCTGTGCTCTGTGTTCTGTGCTCTGTGTTCTATGCTCTGTGTTTTATGCTTGGTGTTCTGTGTTCTGTGCTCTGTGTTCTGTGCTCTGTGTTCTATGCTCTGTGTTTTATGCTTGGTGTTCTGTGTTCTGTGCTCTGTATTCTGTGCTCGGTGTTCTATGCTCGATGTTCTGTTTTCTGAGTTCTATGCTCTGTGCTCTGTTTCTTTTATGCTCTGTGTTCTATGCTCTGTGGTTTGTGTTCTGTGCTCTGTGTTCTATGCTCTGTGGTTTGTGTTTTGTGCTCTGTGTTCTGTATTCTGTGCTCGGTGTTCTATGCTCGGTGTTCTGTTTTCTGAGTTCTATGCTCTGTGCTCTGTTTCTTTTATGCTCTGTGTTCTATGCTCTGTGTTCTATGCTCTGTGTTCTATGCTCTGTGGTTTGTGTTTTGTGCTCTGTATTCTGTGTTCTTTGCTCTGTGTTCTATGCTCGGTGTTGTGTACTCTGTGTTCTGTGTTCTATGCTCAGTGTTCTGTGTTCTGTGCTATATGTTCTGTGCTCTGTGTTCTTTGCTCTGTGTTCTATGCTTGGTGTTGTACGTGTGCTCTATGTTCTATGCTCGGTGTTCTGTGCTTGGTGTTCTGTGCTCTGTGCTTTGTGTTCTAGCTGTTTTCTGTGCTTTGTGTTCTGTGCTCTGTGCTTTGTGTTGTGTTCTGTGCTTTGTGTTCTATGCTCAGTGTTCTGTGCTCTGTGTTCTGTGCTCTGTGTTCTGTGCTTTGTGTTCTATACTCGGTGTTCTATGCTCTGTGCTCTATTTGGCTGTGACAAATGTAGCCTTTATGGTACTCCATTACCACAATGATCACCAAGAAATGGACAAACACGGACAGTTCATGGCCTTCTTGGTTTGTCTTCCGTTGTTCAGGGCTACGAGACGCAGGTAGGTGAGAAGGGGACACAACTCTCAGGTGGACAGAAGCAACGGGTGGCGATAGCTCGAGCGCTGGTTCGCAACCCCACCATTCTCCTGCTGGATGAAGCAACTTCTGCACTGGATAGCGAAAGTGAAAAGGTACATGGCTGGTACACTGTATGCTAAGCTGTGCATGTACAAGTACCACCGGGTGGGTGGGTGTTTGTCACTTTAACTCTTTGACATCGCGAGCTTGGCCAGTGACCTACTTCCCTGCTGACGTGCATGCAGCTGCTGGCCGCTTAGGATGACGCGAATCGGTTCGCGGCATGGTGCCTACGGCTTTTGAGAGTGACGCGAGCCGGTTCGCGTCCCGATGCGTAAAGGTTAACATTACCAGTACATCAGTTAACCAGGTGTAAATGTACCATTATGACAGTTAACCAGGTGTATGTGGATCAATTTGAACAGTTAACCTGTATAGCAAAATTATGTTTGTGTATCCTGTGGGTGTGTATCCTGTAGTAAAACATTGGGTGTGTATCCTGTAGTAGGTGTATGGGTGTGTATCCTGTAGCAAGTGTATGGGTGTGTATCCTGTAGTAAGTGTATGGGTGTGTATCCTGTAGTAAGTGTATGGGTGTGTATCCTGTAGTAAGTGTATGGGTGTGTATCCTGTAGTAAGTGTATGGGTGTGTATCCTGTAGTAAGTGTATGGGTGTGTATCCTGTAGCAAGTGTATGGGTGTGTATCCTGTAGCAAGTGTATGGGTGTGTATCCTGTAGTAAGTGTATGGGTGTGTATCCTGTAGTAAAACATTGGGTGTGTATCGTGTAGTAAGTGTATGGGTGTGTATCCTGTAGTAAGTGTATGGGTGTGTATCCTGTAGTAAGTGTTTGGGTGGTTGTGTATCCTGTGGGTGTGTATCCTGTAGTAAGTGTATGGGTGTGTATCCTGTAGTAAGTGTATGGGTGTGTATCCTGTAGTAAGTGTATGGGTTGTGTATCCTGTAGTAAGTGTATGGGTGGTTGTGTATCCTGTGGGTGTGTATCCTGTAGTAAAACATTGGGTTGTGAATCCTGTAGTAAATGTATGGGTGTGTATCCTGTAGTAAATGTATGGGTGTGTATCCTGTAGTAAGTGTATGGGTGTGTATCCTGTAGTAAGTGTATGGGTGTGTATCCTGTAGTAAGTGTATGGGTTGTGTATCCTGTAGTAAGTGTATGGGTGGTTGTGTATCCTGTGGGTGTGTATCCTGTAGTAAAACATTGGGTTGTGAATCCTGTAGTAAATGTATGGGTGTGTATCCTGTAGTAAATGTATGGGTGTGTATCCTGTAGCAAAACTTTTGAGTGTGTATCCAAAAGCCAGGAGGTACAAAACGTTTTGTGTTACAGATGGTACAAAAAGCTCTGTGTTACAGGTGGTACAAAAAGCTTTGTGTTACAGGTGGTACAAAAAGCTTTGTGTTACAGGTGGTACAAAAGGCTTTGTGTTACAGGTGGTACAAAAGGCTTTGTGTTACAGGTGGTACAAAAAGCTTTGTGTTACAGATGGTACAAAAAGCTCTGTGTTACAGGTGGTACAAAAAGCTTTGTGTTACAGGTGGTACAAAAGGCTTTGTGTTACAGGTGGTACAAAACGTTTAGTGTTACAGATGGTACAAAAAGCTCTGTGTTACAGGTGGTACAAAAAGCTTTGTGTTACAGGTGGTACAAAAAGCTCAGTGTTACAGGTGGTACAAAAAGCTTTGTGTTACAGGTGGTACAAAAAGCTTTGTGTTACAGGTGGTACAAAAGGCTTTGTGTTACAGGTGGTACAAAAAGCTTTGTGTTACAGGTGGTACAAAAAGCTTTGTGTTACAGATGGTACATAAAGCTCTGTGTTACAGGTGGTACAAAAAGCTTTGTGTTACAGGTGGTACAATAGGCTTTGTGTTACAGGTGGTACAAAAGGCTTTGTGTTACAGGTGGTACAAAAAGCTTTGTGTTACAGGTGGTACAAAACGTTTGGTGTTACAGATGGTACAAAAAGCTTTGTGTTACAGGTGGTACAAAAGGCTTTGTGTTACAGGTGGTACGAAAAGCTTTGTGTTACAGGTGGTACGAAAAGCTTTGTGTTACAGGTGGTACAAAAAGCTTTGTGTTACAGGTGGTACGAAAAGTGTTGTGTTACAGGTGGTACAAAAAGCTTTGTGTTACAGGTGGTACGAAAAGCTTTGTGTTACAGGTGGTACAAAAAGCTTTGTGTTACAGGTGGTACGAAAAGTGTTGTGTTACAGATGGTACAAAAAGCTTTGTGTTACAGGTGGTACAAAAAGCTCTGTGTTACAGGTGGTACAAAAAGCTTTGTGTTACAGGTGGTACAAAAAGCCCTGGACAATGCAAGAGAAGGGAGGACGTGTATCGTGATTGCACATCGCTTGTCCACGATACAGAATGCTGACATCATCTTCGTTATGGAAAACGGTCAGGTGCTGGAGCAAGGAACACATCAAGAACTGCTTGCAAAACATGGAGCTTATGCTGGCTTTGTCAGAAACCAGAAGTTACAGTGATGTCAGAGAACTGTACATCAAAGCCAGAAGTTACAGTGATGTCAGAGAACTGTACATCAAAGCCAGAAGTTACAGTGATGTCAGAGAACTGTACATCAAAGCCAGAAGTTACAGTGATGTCAGAGAACTGTACATCAAAGCCAGAAATTAATAATAATAATAATGAGTGTTGTGTAGGCGCTTTACCCAATTTCATGAATCGGCTCAAAGCGCCCGAACTGAACCCAACACGCACGCTCACATGAATCACATGCATTCTCTCACATACTGGACATAAACACATTACAATTGCGTGGTCCGAAGGGTCAGCTCAGCTATTTAAATTTAGGAATTTAGATTTGCATTTATTTTTCAAATTTGGTGGGCTGAACATTTCCAAAGCAGAGGGGGAGGAAGCCGGAGTACCTGGAGAGAACCCCTGACGATCGGCCCGAATGAACGGTGCCACATACAAGAAGGAAAAATTCTTTGCCCCGAGTGGGACTCGATCCCCTTATCTCTTGCATTGATGACGAGTCTCGTAACCACTAGACCACTGACCGCACCGAAGTTACTGTGATGTCAGGGAACTATACAGATAAGGTCAACAGTGAGAAGTTACATTGATGTCAGGGAACTGTACATCAACAGCCAGAAGTTACTGTGATGTCACGGAATTATACAGATTATGTCAACAGCGAGAAGTTACAGTGATGTCAGGGAACTGTACATCAACAGCCAGAAGTTACTGTGATGTCACGGAATTATACAGATAATGTCAACAGCGAGAAGTTACAGTGATGTCAGGGAACTGTACATCAACAGCCAGAAGTTACTGTGATGTCACGGAATTATACAGATAATGTCAACAGCGAGAAGTTACAGTGATGTCAGGGAACTGTACATCAACAGCCAGAAGTTACTGTGATGTCACGGAATTATACAGATAATGTCAACAGCGAGAAGTTACAGTGATGTCAGGGAACTATGCAGATAATATCAACAGCGAGAAGCTACAGTGATGTCATGGAACTGTACATCAACAGTGAGAAGTTACAGTGATGTCAGGGAACTGTACATCAACAGCCAGAAGTTACTGTGATGTCAGGGAACTGTACATCAACAGCGAGCAGTTACAGTGATGTCAGGGAACTGTACATCAACAGCGAGCAGTTACAGTGATGTCAGGGAACTGTACATCAACAGCGAGCAGTTACAGTGATGTCATGGAACTGTACATCAACAGCGAGAAGTTACAGTGATGTCAGGGAACTATACATCAACAGCCAGAAGTTACAGTGATGTCAGGGAACTATGCAGATAATGTCAACAGCCAGAAGTTACTGTGATGTCAGGGAACTATACATCAACAGCCAGAAGTTACAGTGATGTCAGGGAACTATGCAAATAATGTCAACAACCAGAAGTTACAGTGATGTCAGGGAACTGTACATCAACAGCCAGAAGTTACTGTGATGTCAGGGAACTATACATCAACAGCCAGAAGTTACTGTGATGTCAGGGAACTGTACATCAACAGCCAGAGGTTACAGCAATGTCAGGAAACTGTGATGTCACGGAATTATACAGATCATGTCAACAGCGAGACGTTACAGTGATGTCTTGTATAGTTAACTGACTCTACCTCGTTTAGTTGGGATACTACAAACCCTATACTAGGGGTCATCAGTCAGATGAATCAGACTATTCATCACCATGACAAAGCACCTTGGCTGTAATACAGAGATGTCTTTATGTCGTCCATATAGAGTATACAGTAAATGTGGCCTGTATAGTTGTAACTGAGTCTCCGTGTCCATGACACAGGCACTAGACTGTTATACAGAGATTTGTGGCCTGTATAGTTGTAACTGAGTCTCCCGGTACATGACACAGGCACTAGACTGTTATACAGAGATTTGTGGCCTGTATAGTTGTAACTGAGTCTCCCGGTACATGACACAGGCACTAGACTGATATACAGAGATTTGTGGCCTGTATAGTTGTAACTGAGTCTCGCTGCCCATGACGTGTCAAGTTATACAAAGTGTGGCCTGTATAATTGCAACAAAGTCTCTCTGTCTATGACATGGGCACAAAGCTGTCAAGTTATACAGAGATGTGTGGCCTGTTTATTTGTAACTGCACGTCTCTCCCACTGCATGACACAGGCACTAGGCTGTTATACAGAGATGTCTTCAGTACAGAATATACAGTAAGTGTGGCCTGTATAGTTGTAATTGAGTCTCCGTGTCCATGACACAGGCACTAGGCTGTTATACAAAGATGTCTTCAGTACAGAATATACAGTAAGTGTGGCCTGTATAGTTGTAATTGGGTCTCCCTGTCCATGACACAAGCACTAGGCTGTTATACAAAGAGTCGTCAGTATAGAGTATATTTTCTTACAAACATTCTTCTTTGTCAGACTGTGTTGGTCAGGGTTTCATATCTGCCTCAGACATCGGTCACAGTGTATATATATATCGCTAAAGCCGAAAACATGCGCTCAATCAGGTCAATTTGAAAGTAGGGGAACTGAGTAAGTAAAGCTGAGAGCGCTCCCTAGATCTAGGAGGTTTGTGCTTTTTACGCCATTTGACAAGTCCGCCTTGCCCTACATTGGCTACAAGCCACAGTGGAGGGGGGGGGGGGAGATCTACCATTTTACCGCTGAAACGTCTAACAGATCTAAGGGTATCTCACCATTCATAGGGCCCCCATTCCCCTCCCACCCGGAGGAAAATGGTCGGTACAACCTAGGCCATGTGAATTGGTGATTGTAGCCGCTCACGACCATGGTTTCGGGTCAATGGGACCCTCATCAGATGAGCATGCGGCGATACCCACGAGGGCTGCAGCGTCCAACCAGCGCTAAAAGGCTGCCCCAGAATAATCTGGTGCGTCTCCAGTACTAGCAGACGTCGCTACCCTAAAGCTCTGCAAGAGGTTTCAGCGGAAAACCAATCTAGACCAATTCCATCATGAAATGCTGGAATACTTATTTAACAAGGTGGATTATTATTGTATCGGATCATTTCTGCACCAACGTGGACGGTATTCAGGACAAATGTCTTATACTTTTATTGTTAGCAAGGACATGTCTCTACTTGCATTGTTAGCACGGTCATTTTGTTTGATTAAAGTTTACACAGGTATGAATTCCTGTCTTATAAACATGGGCAGGTTTGTTGTGATACGTTTAAGCATTAATTGTGTATATGATTTGTTGTGATATGTTAAGTTTAAGCATTAATTGTTGATATGATTTGCTTTAGAGAAGTGGGCAATAATTATTGTCTCCTGAAATCTGTTAATGTCTGTGAATAAAACTTTTATAAAATTTTTGTTGTTGTTGTTTTTTGTTTTCTGCCACAACTCTTTGCCGGCTCCAGTGGTATTCCTCCCTGGTAATGGGTGCAATTTTTATTATGCATGATGATGGAGATGAGGATGATGGTAAGATGATGCTATGGTTTGGGTCTGCGGGAAAGGGCCGCATTCCACGCTTCCTGTCTTAAAAATCCCGGCATTAACCAGACCCGGGAACTACGGCACCTGCGGTACCGGCCGTGTAATCATTCACATCATAAGACGTGTCATACCAAGGGAAGCACTCCCAGAGTCGCACCCGTGAAGTGGGTGAATCTCGGCTGTGTGGCAACAGCCTCCCCACTGGGCCCATAGCACACCCGCTCTGGGCAGGAGCCGATCTAGGTAGGAAAAATCCCGCTTGCCTCGGCTGGGACTCGAACCCGGGTCTCCCGGTCCATGGTTCGAAGTACTTACCACTACACTACTGGGGCTGGTATTAAAACTGTTTTGTTGCTGGTAAGATGCACGTGTTTTGCTTGTTGTCATTACTGTGTGTATTTTTGTGATCAATATAATGTGCGTGTGTTTGTGTGTGTGTGCATGCATGTGTATGTGTGATCACTTTGTGTTGTGATCACTTTGTGTTGTGATCACTTGATTTGTGTTTTATTGGTGGTGGTTGGCAAGTTTGTTTTCTTATACAAATACAAGTAAATATTCACACGACAACGCCTGCTACACGGCTGCTCGTTAGGTGAGGCACTCGTTTGAGGAGGCACTCGTTTGAACAGATACGCATTGAGGCACTAGTTTGATAGGTACTCGTTAGATGAGGCGCTCATTTGATAGGGTACTCGTTTGATGAGGTACTTGTTTGATAGGGTCTCGTTTGATGGGGTGCTCATTTGATAAGGTACTCGTTTGATGGAGTGCTCGTGTGATGGAGTGCTCGTTTGATAAGGTACTCGTTTGATAGGGTACTCGTTTGATGGAGTGCTCGTTTGATAGGGTGCTCGTTTGATAGGGTACTCGTTTGATAGGGTACTCGTTTGATAGGGTACTTGTTTGATAGGGTGCTCGTTTGATAGGGTACTTGTTTGATAGGGTGCTCGTTTGACAGGGTACTCGTTTGATAGGGTACTCGTTTGATAGGGTACTCGTTTGATGAGGTGCACTTCCTTGTTGATAACGATGACAGCTTGCCGTCTTTGTAAATACCATGTACATCTAAAACTGACCATTAACACAGAAAATATATAATTCATTTTATTTGTTCATTGCACAAAAAAAGAAAAAGCTGGAATACTTTGTCCTGCATTCCCAAGAAAAATGCATGTAAGAACAAACTAGGAAAATAATAATGTTTCTCACAGACAGAAAAAGGCCAATTCAGTTCGTGTACCTGATACAACTGGAAACTCAGTGCGTCTTCTACCGTGATTTATAAGCATGCCAAGTATGTGAAAATAGGACATGAAAATATCTGAACGTATTGATACGTGACAGATAATAGGACACACAATAAAATAAAAAAATGAACCTGTATATGCCACAGTAAAATAGCTAAACCATACAGATGTGTAACAGAAAACAGGACACGTGAAGATATCTGAATGAACATACAGATATGTCAACGTAGGGCACATGAAAATACCTATAAAATTAATAAGCTTGCAGATTATATCAGAAAATAGGACACATGAAAACGACTACTCGTAACTAAACCTATAGATATGTCAGAAATTTCGACACATGAATATCTCTGAATTATCCTATAAATATGATGACACATAAATAGGACACATCAAAATGTCTAAATGAATTTATAGATATGGACGAAGTAAAAAGGGCTTATGATGATATGGAAAAAAACAATTTAGTGCATCAATGGCAAAAATCGGTATACACGTGTCTATAACATCTGCTGTTGATTAATAAGGGTTACTGTTTTTTTGTTCCGGATCAGTACACAATATAGCACTGTAAATTAACCTATATGTGTGACAGAAAACAGGACTGTAAATGTGTGGCATAAAATAACAAAATAGAACTTTCAGTTAACCTAGATGTGTGATGTACAAAATATCAGAAAATGACAAAATAGGGCTGTAAATTAACCTAGATAGGTGACAGAAAATAGAACTCGTTGAAATCTAAATGAACCTAACCAGGCACAGTATGGGATAATTATACAGGACACAGAATATTTACTTGTGTCAAATTAAAGATTGACATGTAGAGTATTGAATCTTGGCGTCTGCAGAACTACAGTACACTTGACTTAGTAAGCTAAGGCCGTTTTAGGACTTATAGTGTAGTGTATGTAATTAAATGCTGCAAGTAACAATCCAATGAAGGCCCTCCATGCATGCAAAACAAACTGTAGGAAACGCACCCGCAAATAAATTTTAATAGCACACCCACGCACAACACACGTAATCTTCCAAACAGTAACTGGTTGAATAGTTAGTCATGCTGTAGTCTATTTATGATCTATACACACACATTCAATGCATCAACACAACAAACCAAAATACGGTGGACAAACTCCAGTGCAAAGCAAAACCTTTGGTCAGCTACAGTTACGTCAGCACACTGACACTATGGTTTAACACAAAACAAAAACACACTCCACATAGCTGAATATGTCAAAAACACTCCACATTGCTGAATGTTTCAAGAACACTCCACATTGCTGAATGTATCAAAAACGCTCAACATTGCTGAATGTATTTTTAAAAAAAAACAAAAAAAGTCCACATTGCTGAATGTGTCAAAAACACTCAACATTGTTGAATGTATCAAAAACGCTGAACATTGCTGAATGTGTCTAAACACTCCACGTTGCTGAATGTGTCTAAACACTCCACATTGCTGAATGTGTCAAAAACACTCCACATTGCTGAATGTGTCAAAAACACTCCACATTGCTGAATGTGTCAAAAACACTCCACATTGCTGAATGTGTCAAAAACACTCCACATTGCTGAATGTATCAAAAACACTCAACGTTGCTGAATGTGTCAAAAACACTCAACGTTGCTGAATGTATCAAAAACACTCCACATTGCTGAATGTATCAAAAACACTCAACGTTGCTGAATGTATCAAAAACACTCAACATCGCTGAATGTATCAAAAAACACTCCACATCGCTGAATGTACCAAAAACACTCAACGTTGCTGAATGTGTCAAAAACACTCCACATTGCTGAATGTATCAAAAACACTCAACATTGCTGAATGTACCAAAAACACTATGTGTAGAAAATCCTTGCCGGATACTGAATGCCGGATACTGAATGCCGGATACTGAATGCCGGATACTGAATGCCGGATACTGAATGCCGGATACTGAATGCCGGATACTGACTGCCGGATACTGAATGCCGGATACTGAATGCCGGATACTGAATGCCGGATACTGACTGCCGGATACTGAATGCCGGATACTGAATGCCGGATACTGAATGCCGGATACTGAATGCCGGATAGTGAATGTCACATGCACATGGACGAAGAAAAGAAATAGTGGACAAAAAAGTAAGCAAACTGAAACATAAAAATAATTATTAAAATACATGTATAAATTATATGAGTGGAATCATCAGATGCCTTTGTGGTCCATTACATATTGGTACAGAAGCTGCGACAGCCTGACTCCCTGCTTACTCACTACTACCAACAACACACCCACTATTATTAATATTATTATTATATGGTGAAATTTTAACAGGGTTAGGTTTAGCAGTTTTGGGGTGGTTTTTTTTTTTTTTTAATCACACGTGCACATCTGTCAAATCTGTCAAAATGTGTTATGCAAGATGCAGGCTGTGGCCAGTTAGGGTGGAGGCCACACACACACTGTTAAAAATTTGAATCATGTGAGGTGAAAAATCTTTCCTGACAAACTTATGGTGCTTAACAAGCTCATGGTGCTTATGGAGCTTTTAATCGTTTTTGCCTAGATAAGTCACTATAACAATGACCACATCATCCCATTATAAGACCATTCACTAATAATGACCCTGTCACTCCATCATAAAGCCATTCACTAATAATGACCCCATCACTCCATGATAAAGCCATTCACTAATAATGACCCCATCACTCCATCATAAAGCCATCCACTAATAATGACCCCATCACTCCATGATAAAGCCATTCACTAATAATGACCCCATCACTCCATCATAAAGCCATCCACTAATAATGACCCCATCACTCCATCATAAAGCCATTCACTAATAATGACCCCATCACTCCATGATAAAGCCATTCACTAATAATGACCCCATCACTCCATCATAAAGCCATTCATTAATAATGACCCCATGATTCCATCATAAAGCCATTCACTAATAATGACCCCATGATTCCATCATAAAGCCATCCACTAATAATGACCCCATCACTCCATCATAAAGCCATCCACTAATAATGACCCCATGATTCCATCATAAAGCCATTCACTAATAATGACCCCATCACTCCATTATAAAGCCATCCACTAATAATGACCCCATCACTCCATCATAAAGCCATTCACTAATAATGACATCATCACTCCATGATAAAGCCATTCACTAATAATGACCCCATGATTCCATCATAAAGCCATTCACTAATAATGACCCCATCACTCCATGATAAAGCCATTCACTAATAATGACCCCATCACTCCATCATAAAGCCATTCACTAATAATGACCCCATCACTCCATCATAAAGCCATTCATTAATAATGACCCCATGATTCCATCATAAAGCCATTCACTAATAATGACCCCATGATTCCATCATAAAGCCATCCACTAATAATGACTCCATCATAAAGCCATTCACTAATAATGACCCCATCACTCCATGATAAAGCCATTCACTAATAATGACCCCATCACTCCATCATAAAGCCATTCATTAATAATGACCCCATGATTCCATCATAAAGCCATTCACTAATAATGACCCCATGATTCCACCATAAAGCCATCCACTAATAATGACCCCATCACTCCATCATAAAGCCATCCACTAATAATGACCCCATGATTCCATCATAAAGCCATTCACTAATAATGACCCCATCACTCCATTATAAAGCCATCCACTAATAATGACCCCATCACTCCATCATAAAGCCATTCACTAATAATGACATCATCACTCCATGATAAAGCCATTCACTAATAATGACCCCATGATTCCATCATAAAGCCATTCACTAATAATGACCCCATCACTCCATGATAAAGCCATTCACTAATAATGACCCCATGACTCCATGATAAAGCCATTCACTAATAATGACCCCACCATCCCATTATAAGCCATTCACTAACAGAATGACTCCATCACAAGGCTATTCACTAACACAACGATCCCATCGCTCAGTTATAAGACCATTTACATAAGACACTTGGAAACCAATGAAAGACAATAAGCGTGTCCTCTGCACCCGATCATAAAAACAAACAAAAGCTAAATTAGGTGTATCAGGAATATATATTGCACTATATTGCACACTGATGTCACTTGTATGCCAGTAGGACACTTCTAAATCCCATCTGACAAGCATACTGCTGACACTGTAGGACACTTGAAAATCCATCTGACAAGCATACTGCTGACACTGTAGGACACATTTAAAATCCATCTGACAAGCATACTGCTGACACTGTAGGACACTTGTAAATCCCATCTGACAAGCATACTGCTGACACTGTAGGACACTTGAAAATCCATCTGACAAGCATACTGCTGACACTGTAGGACACTTTTAAAATCCATCTGACAAGCATACTGCTGACACTGTAGGACACTTTTAAAATCCATCTGACAAGCATACTGCTGACACTGTAGGACACTTGAAAACCCATCTGACAAGCATACTGCTGACACTGTAGGACACTTCTAAATCCCATCTGACAAGCATACTGCTGACACTGTAGGACACTTCTAAATCCCATCTGACAAGCACACTGCTGACACTGTAGGACACTTTTAAAATCCATCTGACAAGCATACTGCTGACACTGTAGGACACTTTTAAAATCCATCTGACAAGCATACTACTGACACTGTAGGACACTTTTAAAATCCATCTGACAAGCATACTGCTGACACTGTAGGACACTTTTAAAATCCATCTGACAAGCATACTGCTGACACTGTAGGACACTTTTAAAATCCATCTGACAAGCATACTGCTGACACTGTAGGACACTTGAAAATCCATCTGACAAGCATACTGCTGACACTGTAGGACACTTTTAAAACCCATTTGACAAGCATACTGCTGACACTGTAGGACACTTGAAAATCCATCTGACAAGCATACTACTGACACTGTAGGACACTTCTAAATCCCATCTGACAAGCATACTGCTGACACTGTAGGACACTTCTAAAACCCATCTGACAAGCATACTGCTGACACTGTAGGACACTTCTAAAACCCATCTGACAAGCATACTGCTGACACTGTAGGACACTTCTAAAACCCATCTGACAAGCATACTGCTGACACTGTAGGACACTTCTAAAACCCATCTGACAAGCATACTGCTGACACTGTAGGACACGTCTAAATCCCATCTGACAAGCATACTGCTGACACTGTAGGACACTTTTAAAATCCATCTGACAAGCATACTGCTGACACTGTAGGACACTTCTAAAACCCATCTGACAAGCATACTGCTGACACTGTAGGACACTTCTAAAACCCATCTGACAGGCATACTGCTGACACTGTAGGACACGTCTAAATCCCATCTGACAAGCATACTGCTGACACTGTAGGACACTTTTAAAATCCATCTGACAAGCATACTGCTGACACTGTAGGACACTTCTAAAACCCATCTGACCAGTATACTGCTAACACAGTAAGACAATTCTAAACCCCACTTGAGTAGTGTACTGCTGACACAGTAAGACAGACGTATACACGTTAAACTCATCCGACCAGCTCTGAGTACTCTCAGTACAAAGTGGCTTCGTGAGACAAAAAACAAACAAACAAACAAACAGAAAACTGTACAGACATGAGATTGATTACTACCAAACAACCTGACCACAAGATAACCGGGATTATGTCAGTACCAAGTAGAAATTAAAAACAACAACAACAACAACAACAACACACACACACACACACACACAGAGTTTTGGACACAGAACCGACATCCGCAGACAGCAAGATGGCCGACATAATCTCAGTGTCCTATACTCGACACTTGTTCATCCATAAAGCAGCGCAGTGTTCCTCCAACAGTTTGAAAATGGCGTCTGAGTGAAGGAACTTTAGCACCGTCTACAAACTGACTAGGGTCACGTGGCATTACTATGCTTCTCCCCAAGTGTCTTTATCTCTGTACAAACTGACTAGGGTCACGTGACATTACTACCCTTCCCAAGTGTCTTTATCTCTGTACAAACTGACTAGGGTCACGTGACATTACTATCCTTCCCAAGTGTCTTTATCTCTGTACAAACTGACTAGGGTCACGTGACATTACTATCCTTCCCAAGTGTCTTTATCTCTGTACAAACTGACTAGGGTCACGTGACATTACTATCCTTCCCAAGTGTCTTTATCTCTGTACAAACTTGAGCGTTGGACTGGAGACCGTAACTGAGGTGGAGGGTTCGAGCCCCCAAAACAGCCAACATCTGCACGTGCTTTTTCCCGCGTCCCCGTCTTTGAAACTGCGTGTACCGTACAGACTAAAAACATCCACAGTCCTCTGTACAAAGTGACTGATGTTAGGGTTAGAGTTAGTCCTCTGTACAAAGTGACTCAGGTTATGGTTAGTCTTCTGTACAAAGTGACTGAGGTCACGTGACAAGATACCTTTCCCTGTTTCACAGTTAGATAAGTTCGTTATTAAATTTTAAAGTAGCACACAGGACTGTTTGCACGGTCACGTGACAAACTGACCAGGGTCACGTGTGCAGCGATCACACGAGGTCACCCAGCGCCTGTTGGAACTGATCGTCGTCAATGACAACGGCCAGGTCGATGTCCTTGATATCGAGTTTCTCCAGGCAGTTGTTGGAGCGGACCAGTCCGTCCAGTTTGTCCAGCAGCGCGCCGCTCGTGTAGTCCTTCTCTAACTGCCGCACTTGTTGTACGCTCAGACAGATGTTGGTGACAAACATGGCGGCTCCGTCAGTCCAGGCCTGTAACACTAACGTTCCTCGATCCTGTTCGAAATACTTGATGACGTAAGTTTGAAGGTCAAACTGGAACTGCTGGCACAAGGCCGATAACTTTTTTCGGAAACATTGGCCGTCTGCCTTCCACTTCTCGCACATGACAACGGCAGCTGAGTCTGACGTCACTTCCGTCCTACCCCTGTGCTTCTGCGCCTTGAGGCGGACGAGTTCCATGTTTTTGTTGTACTCCATGATAATGGGGTCAGCGTTCTCTTTATCCTGCCACCCGCCACTCTGGTACTTTCTCTCCTTCACTGACCTCTTGTACTCCACCTCATCACCACTCGCATCTTTCCGTGGACTGGCGCTGTTACGACGCGCGTCACCAGTGAACGGTGCACTGGTCACGTGACTCTCTGATGGTCGTTTTTCGAAACGTCCACATTCAGGGGATCTCACTCTTCCTTCTGTACTGACCTTCGACCCTGCGATGTCCCTTGACGAGTTGTCAGCCCCTGTAGACGAAGTGTTGTGTTTGTGTTGTCGCTGTGTGTACTTTTCCTTCACCTTCTTCTTCCTGGCCACACGCGGGAAACACAGACAGAAGAAAGACGTTTTTCCCGCCTCTTTCTCCTCCTCCTCCTCCTCGCCATAGGGATAATCCACGATACGGACTGCACGTGTAACGCCGTCAGGACTGTCCAAGGTCACCATGTTCTCGTACGACTCGTGCACTCGGCGCGAAGCAGACAGGTCAAGGTCACGCGTCCTGTGGGGCCACGCCAACATGGAGGCGTCGATGACGTCACCGTCACAATCTCGCTCTGGAACTACGACTCGGAGAGCACGCACCTCCATGGTGATGGTCACCTGACCTAAACATATTAACATAGTGGGACTATGTTAACGTGATCTAACAGTATTACACGAGCATAGTGTAGGACTAGTATTATGGCTTTAAACACCAATTTACAGTGGGTTATGTTATCATCGCTTTAAGGTAAAACATCAACTTCGTGTAGGACGTGTTATCATCGCTTTAAAGTAAAACATCAACTTCGTGTAGGGTAATGTAAACACCGACTGAGTTCAGGACTGTTATTGTGACTTTAAAGTAAAACACCGACTTAGTGTAGGACCAGTCTTAACTGCATGTAAATGTGGACTATGTGTCTTACCTGTATGTAAATGTAAACTACCTGTCTTACCTTTATGTCGCTGTTTCTCCCAGTAACCTGCACAGACACCAACATAAGAATCAATGTCAGAATCAGCGAGAATTCCGTCAGTAATAAAACAATGTGTTAGTGGAAAATAATAAATCACATAACGAGGTGCAAGCAGAAAATAATAAACCAGATAATAATGTGTTAGCGGAAAAATAATAAATTACGCTACTGCGGCAGTCTGCTGGCGCTCTACTGTAATCTACTGCGGCAGTCTGCTGGCGCTCTGCTGTGAGCTACTGCGGCAGTCTACTAACGCTCTACTTTAAGCTACTGCGGCGGTCTACTGACGCTCTACTTTAAGCTACTGCGGCAGTCTACTGACGCTCTACTGTAAGCTACTGTGGCAGTCTACTGACGCTGTACTGTGAGCTACTGCGGCAGTCTATAGGCGCTGTGCTGTGAGCTACTGCGGCAGTCTATTGACGCTCTACTGTAAGCTGCTGCGGCAGTCTACTGGCGCTCTACTGTGAGCTACTGCGGCAGTCTACTGACGCTCTACTGTAAGCTACTGCGGTAGTCTACTGATGCTCTGCTGTGAGCTACTGCGGCAGTCTACTGACGCTCTACTGTAATCTACTGCGGCAGTCTACTGACGCTCTACTGTAAGCTACTGCGGCAGTCTACTGACGCTCTACTGTAAGCTACTGCGGCAGTCTACTGACGCTCTACTGTAATCTACTGCGGCAGTCTACTGATGCTCTACTGTAATCTACTGCGGCAGTCTACTGACGCTCTACTGTAAGCTACTGCGGCAGTCTACTGACGCTCTACTGTAAGCTACTGTGGCAGTCTACTGACGCTCTACTGTAAGCTACTGCGGCAGTCTACTGATGCTCTACTGTAAGCTACTGCGGCAGTCTACTGACGCTCTTCAATAAGCTACTTCGGCAGTCTACTGACGCTCTACTGTAAGCTACTCGACTGACGCTCTACTGTAGGCAGTCTGCTGGCGCTCTACTGTAATCTACTGCGGCAGTCTACTGACGCTGTACTGTGAGCTACTGCGGCAGTCTATAGGCGCTGTGCTGTGAGCTACTGCGGCAGTCTATTGACGCTCTACTGTAAGCTGCTGCGGCAGTCTACTGGCGCTCTACTGTGAGCTGCTGCGGCAGTCTACTGACGCTCTACTGTAAGCTACTGCGGTAGTCTACTGATGCTCTGCTGTGAGCTACTGCGGCAGTCTACTGACGCTCTACTGTAATCTACTGCGGCAGTCTACTGACGCTCTACTGTAAGCTACTGCGGCAGTCTACTGACGCTCTACTGTAAGCTACTGCGGCAGTCTACTGACGCTCTACTGTAATCTACTGCGGCAGTCTACTGATGCTCTACTGTAATCTACTGCGGCAGTCTACTGACGCTCTACTGTAAGCTACTGCGGCAGTCTACTGACGCTCTACTGTAAGCTACTGTGGCAGTCTACTGACGCTCTACTGTAAGCTACTGCGGCAGTCTACTGACGCTCTACTGTAAGCTACTGTGGCAGTCTACTGACGCTCTACTGTAAGCTACTGCGGCAGTCTACTGATGCTCTACTGTAAGCTACTGCGGCAGTCTACTGACGCTCTTCAATAAGCTACTTCGGCAGTCTACTGACGCTCTACTGTAAGCTACTCGACTGACGCTCTACTGTAGGCTGCTGCGGCAGTCTACTGACGCTCTACTGAACGCTACTGCGGCAGTCTACTGACGCTCTACTGAACGCTACTCCGGCAGTTTACTGGCGCTGCAGTGCGAGCTACTGCGGCAGTGTACTGATGCTCTCCTGAACGCTACTGCGGCAGTCTACTGACGCTCTACTGAACGCTACTGCGGCAGTCTACTGACCGCTATTGCGGCAGTCTACTGACGCTCTACTATACGGCATTGGGCGATAAAATACATAACGAAACCTTGTATGATCAGTGACGTTAGGCGGGCGGTAGATCGCGTATAACGACATCAGTATGACGTCAGGCGGGCGGTAGACTATATAACAGAGACCGCGTATGACGACGTCAGGCGGGCGGTAGACAATATAACAGAGACCGCGTATGACGACGACAGGCGGGCGGTAGACTATATGACAGAGACCGCGTATGACGACGTCAGTTTGACGTCAGGTGGGCGGTATACTATATAACAGAGACCGCGTATGACGACGTCAATATGACGTCAGGTGGGCGGTAGACTATATAACAGAGACCGCGTATGCCGACGTCAGTTTGACGTCAGGCGGGCGGTATACTATATAACAGAGACCGCGTATGACGACGTCAATATGACGTCAGGCGGACGGTAGAGTGTAGAACCCACCTGCTCCGGACACTGGTTTGATACGTTGCGTGTTGTCCAGCGAGCTGGCCAGGTGTAGCTGACCGGACTGACGCAAGGCATTAATGAAGAGTGCCACAGCATTACCACCCTCCCGCTCCACCCGTTGTAGTAACGCCTTGTTCCGCTGATCCACAGGAGATATGCCACGCAACGTTTCCACTGAGTGAGAATCGAGCACACCATGTTGCCCTAAATAGTCCAAGATGGCGTCCGCATCCAACCCCTCCACCAGATCACGCCGTCCTGACAGTTGCTCCGTCACCATGGCCACTGCTGCTTCGCCCTCTGTACATGAAACATAAGTCAACATCAGTTACACATCAGACACAAATCGCTGTTAACACTGAACACCAGACACAAGTCGCTGTCAACAGTAAGTTAAACAACAGACACAAGTCACTGTCAACATTAAACATCAGACACAAGTCGCTGTCAACAGTAAACATCAGACACAAGTTGCTGTCAACGTAAGTTAAACAACAGACACAAGTCACTGTCAACATTAAACATCAGACACAAGTCGCTGTCAGCATGAAACACCATACACAAGTCGCTGTTCACATTAAACATCAGACGCCAGCTGCTGTCAACATTAGTTAAACAACAGACACAAGTCGCTTTCAACATTAAACATCAGACACAAGTTGCTGTCAACATTAATCACCAGACACAAGTCGCTGTCAACATTAGTTAAACAACAGACACAAGTCGCTGCAAAAAGAGACACAAGTCGCTATCAACATTTAACACCAGACACAAGTCGCTGTCAGCATTAGTTAAACATCAGACACAAGTCGCTGTCAGCATTACACATCAGACACAAGTCGCTGTCAACATTAAACAGCAGACACAAGTCGCTGTCAGCATTAAACACCTGAAACAAGTCGCTGTCAGCATAAGTTAAACATCAGACACAAGTCGCTGTCAACATTAAACATCAGACACACGTAGCTGTCAGCATTATACATCAGACACAAGTCACTGTCAGCATTAAACACCAGAAACAAGTCGCCGTCAACATTAGTTAAACATCATTCAGACATCGTCGTCAGCATTAAACATCAGACACAAATCGCTGTCAACATTAAACATCAGACACAAATCGCTGTCAACATTAAACATCAGACACAAGTCGCTGTCAACATTAAACATCAGACACAAGTCGCTGTCAACATTAAACACCAGACGCAAGTCGCTGTCAGCATTAAACACCAGACACAAGTCGCTGTCAGCATTGGTTAAACATCAGGCACAAGTCGCTGTCAGCATTGGTTAAACATCAGGCACAAGTCGCTGTCAGCATTAAACACCAGACACTGGTTAAACATCAGGCACAAGTCGCTGTCAACATTAAACATCATACACACGACGCTATCAACATCAGTTAAACATCAGACACACGTCGCTGTCAACATAAACTGAAAATAAAAACATACTGTGGAGGACGGTCTACGTGTACAGTATAGACACGCTTCAGTCAACATTCATACACTACTGTATAGAAACATACTGTGGAGGACGGTCTACGTGTACAGTATAGACACGCTTCAGTCAACATTCATACACTACTGTATAGAAACATACTGTGGAGGACGGTCTACGTGTACAGTATAGACACGCTTCAGTCAACATTCATACACTACTGTATAGAAACATACTGTGGAGGACGGTCTACGTGTACAGTATAGACACGCTTCAGTCAACATTCATACACTACTGTATAGAAACATACTGTGGAGGACGGTCTACGTGTACAGTATAGACACGCTTCAGTCAACATTCATACACTACTGTATAGAAACATACTGTGGAGGACGGTCTACGTGTACAGTATAGACACGCTTCAGTCAACATTCATACACTACTGTATAGAAACATACTGTGGAGGACGGTCTACGTGTACAGTATAGACACGCTTCAGTCAACATTCATACACTACTGTATAAAAACGTACTGTGGAGGACGGTCTACGTGTACAGTATAGACACGCTTCAGTCAACATTCACCACACTACTGTATAGAAACATACTGTGGAGGACGGTCTACGTGTACAGTATAGACACGCTTCAGTCAACATTCATACACTACTGTATAAAAACGTACTGTGGAGGACGGTCTACGTGTACAGTATAGACACGCTTCAGTCAACATTCACCACACTACTGTATAGAAACATACTGTGGAGGACGGTCTACTGCTGAATAAACATAATATTATTGTAGAGGGCAGTCTACTGCTGTATTAAACGTACTGTACATAGGACACTAAGTGAATGCTGACTGTACAATAGACACACGCTTCAACACTCAGTGACAGACAGAACGAGGAGATAAAATACTGTGTGAGTGCGTGAAGGGAGGAACGGCGGTGGGAGGAGGGGGGGGGGGAGGTTAGTTGGGGGGAGGAGGTCATGATCACACCTGCTGCATTGTGATTCCTTCTAATAAGGGACCGTACAGTGTCTGCTATTGATACGCATGACTGATGTCGGCTGACGGCCCCAGCAGTAACCGTTATTAGTATGCATGACTGGTGTCGGTTAAAGGCCCCAGCAGTAACCGTTATTAGTATGCATGACTGGTGTCGATACGAGTTTTGTCCCCTGCCCATACTTGAAATCTCCATCGAGTCTTTCAGGAGCCACCTGAAGACCCATCTTTTCTCAATTTAAAGTTCTGATGCAGAAAAACACTGCTCCCCACTCCCACCCCTACCGCTCCCACCCCTACCACATCCACCCCTACCACTCCCACCCCTACCACTCCCAGCCCTACCACATCCACCCCTACCGCTCCCACCCCTACCACTCCCAGCCCTACCACATCCACCCCTACCACTCCCACCCCTACCACTCCCAGCCCTACCACATCCACCCCTACCACATCCACCCCTACCACTCCCACCCCTACCACTCCCACCCCTACCACTCCCATACCCCGCACGACCAGCATGCTGTGCATCAGTGGAGTGGTGTCTGTTTTCAGCCCGGCGTTACAAGACATCGTCATCATCATCATCATCATCATCATCACAGGTTTTCAAACATTTCTTTTTCAATAAATATGCACAAAATCAGTTTCAAAAAAATATTTCCGAAAAGCTTATCAACAGTGCACACCGTGACGACACACACGTAGACTACAGAAATAAATATCTAGCTACACAGAGGAGAAAGTTGTGTCCGGTCCTACCACACGCCATAATACTGCATGCTGCTGGCAAGGCGTTTACCACACGCTATCAGCCACAGGCAACGTGGCGATAAACAGTATCTCTAGTCTACTCTACTCTACTCTATGTATAACGGTAACCCGAAGCAACTTGATTGGGGATGTGCAGATAACGATGTATGATCTTTTGACTACTCTACTCTACTCTCTGTGTGTGTGTGTGTGTGTGTGGTGTGTGTGTGTGTGTGTGTGTGTGTGTGTGGTGTGTGTGTGTTGTGTGTGTGTGTGTGTGTGTGTGTGTGTGTGTGTGTGGTGTGAATCAGAAAGTGGTCACAATGTAAACAAAAAGAAAATGAAGGAAAAAACCAAAACCTTCCGTAATGGTGGCTGTCGGTGTGCGATAGGTAACCGCCTTGTGTTTTATACACTACACTACACTACACTACACTACACTACACTACACTACTCTACACTACACTACACTACACTACACTACACTACTCTACACTAGTCTATTCTACACTACACTACACTACTCTACACTACACTACATGTACACTACACTGTTCTACACTACACTACACTACACTACACTACACTACACTACATCAGTAACGAGAACGCGTAGCTAATGAGAATGTGCAGACAAACATAATCTCTTCTTTTCTCTTCTCTACTCGATCTACTCTGCATGACAATAATCTGAATCCAATGGGAATGTGCAAATAAAGATGATTTCTTTTCTTCTCTACTCTACTCAATCTATTGTTCTCTACTCTACTCTATATAACGAGAACCTGGAACCAATAAGAGTTGCGTGCAAATGAAGATTATCTTTTTCTCACTACTCTGTTCTGCTCTACATAACGAGTACTTGCTTCAAACGCGGGCAGAATTTGTAAAGACAGTGTGTCCCCCCCACTCACCCACCCCAACCACTAGTGAGAGGCCAAACACACAAACACACAAACAGTCTTTGCTCTCACTAATCCTCTGTGTCAGCGATACTGGAAAATAATCGCACAGCCTACTTTTGGCGGCAGAGGAACTGAGGGGTGTGTGTGTGTGTGTGTGTGTGTGTGTGTGTGTGTGTGTGTGTGTGTGTGTGTGCCGGTGTGTGTGTGTGTGTGTGTGTGTGTGTGTGTTGGGATAAGGAGGGGGCGGGGGGGGGGGGGGGGGTGTCAGAAATATGTGAGAGCATTCTCCGCCCTCCAGCAATGTGTGGCATCCTTGTAGCGCTCGTGCGTGAGTCCCGTGTGACAGCGAAGACAAATATTTGTACTTCCAAGCAGTGTAATATGTCACGGAGTTGACACGCTCTCTGACCGAAACAGTGTGCACGTCACAGAGGGTATATACCCAGGAAACCCACAAAATGTACATGTCGCAGAGTGCATATACCCGGGAACCCACAAAATGTACATGTCGCAGAGTGCATATACCCGGAACCCACACAGTGTACATGTCACAGAGTGCATATACCAGGAACCCACACAGTGTACATGTCACAGAGTGTATATACCCAGGAACCCACACAGGTGTACATGTCACAGAGTGTATATACCCAGGAACCCACAGTGTACATGTCACAGAGTGTATATACCCAGGAACCCACACAGTGTACACGTCACAGAGTGTATATATACCCAGGAACCCACACAGTGTACATGTCACAGAGTGTATATACCCAGGAACCCACACAGTGTACATGTCACAGAGTGTATATACCCAAGAACCTACACAGTGTACCTTACCATACATCCATACAACATACGCACACAGACCACTTTACATTCACACAACACAATCATACGTATACAGAACACCTTACATTCACACAACACAACCATACGTATACTGAACACCTTACATTCACACAACACAACCATACGTATACTGAACACCTTACATTTACACAACACAACCATACGTATACAGAATACCTTACATTCACACAACACAATCATACGTATACAGAACACCTTACATTCACACAACACAACCATACGTATACTGAACACCTTACATTCACACAACACAATCATACGTATACTGAACACCTTACATTCACACAACACAATCATACGTATACAGAACACCTTACATTCACACAACACAATCATACGTATACAGAACACCTTACATTCACACAACACAACCATACGTATACTGAACACCTTACATTCACACAACACAATCATACGTATACAGAACACCTTACATTCACACAACACAACCATACGTATACTGAACACCTTACATTCACACAACACAATCATACGTATACTGAACACCTTACATTCACACAACATCATTACGTACACAGAACACCTTTCATATACAACATAATGATACATACACAGAACACCTTACATTCACACAAAACCAAAAAATACGTATACAGAACACCTTACCTTTACACAACAAAATCATACGTACAAAGAATACCTTATGTTCATACAACACAATGATACGTATACCACCATACGTACACAGAACACCTTACATTTACACAACACAATCATACGTATACAGAACACCTTACATTCACACAACACAACCATACGTATACTGAACACCTTACATTCACACAACACAACCATACGTATACTGAACACCTTACATTCACACAACACAACCATACGTATACTGAACACCTTACATTCACACAACACAACCATACGTATACTGAACACCTTACATTCACACAACACAACCATACGTATACTGAACACCTTACATTCACACAACACAACCATACGTATACTGAACACCTTACATTCACACAACACAACCATACGTATACAGAACACCTTACATTCACACAACACAATCATACGTATACTGAACACCTTACATTCACACAACACAATCATACGTATACAGAACACCTTACATTTACACAACACAATCATACGTATACTGAACACCTTACATTCACACAACACAATCATACGTATACAGAACACCTTACATTTACACAACACAATCATACGTATACTGAACACCTTACATTCACACAACACAATCATACGTATACTGAACACCTTACATTCACACAACACAATCATACGTATACTGAACACCTTACATTTACACAACACAACCATACGTATACTGAACACCTTACATTCACACAACACAACCATTCGTATACTGAACACCTTACATTCACACAACACAACCATACGTATACTGAACACCTTACATTCACACAACACAACCATACGTATACTGAACACTTTACATTCACACAACACAACCATACGTATACAGAACACCTTACATTTACACAACACAATCATACGTATACTGAACACCTTACATTCACACAACACAATCATACGTATACAGAACACCTTACATTCACACAACACAACCATACGTATACTGAACACCTTACATTCACACAACACAATCATACGTATACTGAACACCTTACATTCACACAACATCATTACGTACACAGAACACCTTTCATATACAACATAATGATACATACACAGAACACCTTACATTCACACAAAACCAAAAAATACGTATACAGAACACCTTACCTTTACACAACAAAATCATACGTACAAAGAATACCTTATGTTCATACAACACAATGATACGTATACCACCATACGTACACAGAACACCTTACATTTACACAACACAATCATACGTATACAGAACACCTTACATTTACACAACACAATCATACGTATACAGAACACCTTACATTTACACAACACAATCATACGTACACAGAACAACTTACATTGAGCCACTTGAAAGTTGTACTTACCAGTATACGGTGCTCCTCCCCCACATGAGTAGACACTGGTGACGTCAACATCCAGTGAAGAGTGAAACACTCATCCATTGCTGAAACATCCCATAAAACAACATTCATCCATTGTTGAAACATCCTAATGCACATCCATCCTTTCCTGAAACATCCCATACATGACTTTCAGCCATTGCTAAAACGTCTGACACAACACTTTATCCATTGCTAAAAATCTGACGCAACACTTTATCCATTGCTGAATATCTGACTCAACACTTTATCCACAGCGGAAACATCTGACACAACACTTTATCCATTGCTAAAACAACGGACGTAACACTTCACCCATAGAGAGAGAGAGAGAGAGAGAGAGAGAGAAAACCTGATGTCCCCTTCCCTCTCGCCTGCCTCAGAAACATGCACCATGCTGCCTCCTCCCCCCCCCCTCCCTTACCCTCGCCCCATCTGTGTCGTAGGTAGGTCCGTTACGTTAATATCACGTAACCAGGCCACGTAAGTACACGCGTGTAGTACACGGTCAACGTGTACAGCTGATGTACGCACACGTGTAGTAATCAAAGTGTACAGCTGATGTATGTACACGTGTAGTAAACACTCAACGTGGACAGCTGATGTACATACACGTGTAGTAAACAAAATGTACAGCTGATGTATGTACACGTGTAGTAAACAAAGTATACAGCTGATGTACGTACCCGTGTAGTAAACAAAGTGTACAGCTGATGTATGTACACGTGTAGTAAACAAAGTGTACAGCTGATGTATGTACACGTGTAGTAAACAGTCAACGTGTACAGCTGATGTACATACACGTGTAGTAAACAAAGTATACAGCTGATGTATGTACACGTGTAGTAAACACTCAACGTGTACAGCTGATGCACGTACACGTGTATAAAACAGTCAACGTGTACAGCTGATGTACATACACGTGCAGTAAACAAAGTATACAGCTGATGTATGTACACGTGTAGTAAGCAAATTATACAGCTGATGTATGTACACGTGTAGTAAACAGTCAACGTGTACAGATGATGTAACTACACGTGTAGTAAACAGTGCATGTGTGCAGCTGATGTATACATACAGCTGTGTATACACGTGTAGTAAACAGTCAACGTGTACAGCTGATGTACATACACGTGTAGTGAACAGTCAACATGTACAGCTGATGTATGTACACGTGTAGTAAACAGTCAACGTGTACAGCTGATGTATGTACACGTGTAGTAAACAGTCAACGTGTACAGCTGATGTAACTACACGTGTAGTAAACAGTCAACGTGTACAGCTGATGTATGTACACGTGTAGTGAACAGTCAACGTGTACAGCTGATGTATGTACACGTGTAGTAAAAAGTCAAAATGTACAGCTGATGTATGTACACGTGTAGTAAACAGTCAACGTGTACAGCTGATGTAACTACACGTGTAGTAAACAGTCAACATTTACAGCTGATGTAACTACACGTGTAGTAAACAGTCCACGTGTACAGCTGATGTACATACACGTGTAGTAAACAGTCAACGTGTACAGCTGATGTATGTACACGTGTAGTAAACAAAGTGTACAGCTGATGTATGTACACGTGTAGTAAACAGTCCACGTGTACAGCTGATGTACATACACGTGTAGTAAACAGTCAACGTGTACAGCTGATGTACATACACGTGTAGTAAACAAAGTGTACAGCTGATGTATGTACACGTGTAGTAAACAAAGTATACAGCTGATGTATGTACACGTGTAGTAAACACTCAACGTGTACAGCTGATGCACGTACACGTGTATAAAACAGTCAACGTGTACAGCTGATGTACATACACGTGCAGTAAACAAAGTATACAGCTGATGTATGTACACGTGTAGTAAGCAAATTATACAGCTGATGTATGTACACGTGTAGTAAACAGTCAACGTGTACAGATGATGTAACTACACGTGTAGTAAACAGTGCATGTGTGCAGCTGATGTATGTACACGTGTAGTAAACAGTCAACGTGTACAGCTGATGTACATACACGTGTAGTGAACAGTCAACATGTACAGCTGATGTATGTACACGTGTAGTAAACAGTCAACATTTACAGCTGATGTAACTACACGTGTAGTAAACAGTCAACGTGTACAGCTGATGTACATACACGTGTAGTGAACAGTCAACATGTACAGCTGATGTAACTACACGTGTAGTAAACAGTCAACGTGTACAGCTGATGTATGTACACGTGTAGTAAACAGTCAACGTGTACAGCTGATGTAACTACACGTGTAGTAAACAGTCAACGTGTACAGCTGATGTATGTACACGTGTAGTAAACAGTCAACATGTACAGCTGATGTAACTACACGTGTAGTAAACAGTCAACATGTACAGCTGATGTAACTACACGTGTAGTAAACAGTCCACGTGTACAGCTGATGTATGTACACGTGTAGTAAACAGTCAACGTGTACAGCTGATGTATGTACACGTGTAGTAAACAGTCAAAATGTACAGCTGATGTAACTACACGTGTAGTAAACAGTCAACGTGTACAGCTGATGTAACTACACGTGTAGTAAATAGTCAACATTTACAGCTGATGTATGTACACGTGTAGTAAACAGTCCACGTGTACAGATGATGTAACTACACGTGTAGTGAACAGTCCACGTGTACAGCTGATGTATGTACACGTGTAGTAAACAGTCCACGTGTACAGCTGATGTATGTACACGTGTAGTAAACAGTCAACGTGTTAGCTGATCTTGACAACTAGATCTGTGACCTGTAACTCTGCATGTACACGGATGAACTGTGTAAGAAGCCAGCCGGCGTTGTCACCGCTACACGTGAGTAATGGTGGTGACGACTGTCTCACTGAATCACTGTCCGCACATCGTGGCAAGATCGGTTATCGCACAAATGAACTGTGTACAAGCTAGTGTTGTATTCATACCCACTGGCCGGCTGAGTCAGTGTCTGACGATCGTCTCACTGTAGAACTGTACACAGATCGTGACAATCTATGATATCACACTGACAGACCATGTAACAATCCGTATTGTCACCGCTACACATGACTGAGAGTTTGACGGCTGTATGACTTATGACTGTTAGTCGTTGTAGAGCCGTGTGCACGGCAGCACAATATGTAAAGGATAAAGTTAGCAGGCCAGGCCGGGCGGCAAGGTAGGGTTAGGGGCGGGGGGGGAGGGGGGGGGCGGGGGCACTGGCCAATGCACGGTGTGTATATTTACCGTCTGCACTGTTCAAAGCTAACGACACAACCACACAACACACGTAAACCTGTCGACAACTGGCTCAGAATGAACACTCACCTCCAACAGCTGTCAGCTATGATTTGGATTATAGGCTGAGACTGATACGCCTAGAGCCGTGTCGTCACACAAAGTAGTGGAATATTGATGTGTAATATAGCATTATATTATATATAGCATTATATTATATATATAGCATTATAGGCTGAGACTGATACGCCTAGAGCTGTGTCGTCACACAAGATACATGTAAAGTAGTGGAATATTGATGTGTAATATAGCATTATATTATATATAGCATTAAAGGCTGAGACTGATACGCCTAGAGCCGTGTCGTCACACAAAGTAGTGGAATATTGATGTGTAATATAGCATTATATTATATATATAGCATTATATTATATATATAGCATTATAGGCTGAGACTGATACGCCTAGAGCCGTGTCGTCACACAAAGTAGTTGAATATTGATGTGTAATATAGCATTATATTATATATATAGCATTATATTATATATATAGCATTATAGGCTGAGACTGATACGCCTAGAGCCGTGTCGTCACACAAAGTAGTGAAATATTGATGTGTAATATAGCATTATATTATATATATAGCATTATATTATATATATAGCATTATAGGCTGAGACTGATACGCCTAGAGCTGTGTCGTCACACAAAGTAGTGGAATATTGATGTGTAATATAGCATTATATTATATATATAGCATTATATTATATATATAGCATTATAGGCTGAGACTGATACGCCTAGAGCCGTGTCGTCACACAAAGTAGTGGAATATTGATATGTAATATAGCATTATATATAGCATTATAGGCTGAGACTGATACGCCTAGAGCCGTGTCGTCACACAAAGTAGTGGAATATTGATATGTAATATAGCATTATATATAGCATTATAGGCTGAGACTGATACGCCTAGAGCCGTGTCGTCACACAAAGTAGTGGAATATTGATGTGTAATATAGCATTATATATAGCATTATAGGCTGAGACTGATACGCCTAGAGCCGTGTCGTCACACAAAGTAGTGGAATATTGATATGTAATATAGCATTATATATAGCATTATAGGCTGAGACTGATACGCCTAGAGCCGTGTCGTCACACAAAGTAGTGGAATATTGATGTGTAATATAGCATGATATTATATATAGCATTATAGGCTGACATGCGCCAGTACTGAATGTCGTCACACAAGATACATGTAAAGTAGTGGAATATTGATGTGAAGTACAGAATAATAATAATGGGTATTTAAAGGACGCCCTCCCTCTCGCGGGAGCTCAGGGCGCCTTACAATGAACACACACTCACTCACCCAGAAATGCACACAACATGCCTCCACACACAACATGCCTCCACACACAACATGCCTCCACACACAACATGCCTCCACACATACGTTTAAGTACAAACACATAATGTGCAGCATCATACACACACACACACACACACACACACACACACACACACACACACACACACATCAACAGGGCTTTATTCTCTTACTGAAGACACAGTACCGTGCAAACGAGACCGCATCGCTAATTATGGACATAATCTGGTTACCACGGTGCCTCGTCACTGACGCGACGTCCGCTTGCAGTGAAAGTATACAGAGCCAAATAACAGAGAGAGCACACACACACACACACACACACACACACACACACACACACACACACACACACACACACACGACACGACACGACACGACACGACCAGCAAGATGATGATGTGGCAACGGTTATTGGTTGACGGCTGTGAAGAGGTGGCTTTTGAGATTTGTTTTGGATGGTTTTGTGTCTGCATATCTGATTGATGCTGGGAGATCATTCCAGCAAGTCGGAATCTGGTATGAATAACTACGCTGACCAAAGGTCTTTGTTTTGACATGAGGGATACGGAGTTTCCGAGTGTCAGCAGCAGAACGAAGTTGTCTAGATGGAATGTAAAGCTGAAGCAAAGAAGACAGATATGGAGGACAGGAGGAGGTGACACAGTTGTACGTAAGGAATGAAATCTTGTAGAATTCTAGAAGACACAGGAAACCAGTGCAGAGTGCGGAGAAGGGGGTGTGACGTGATCTGTTTTCTTTGCTTTAAGAACTACGCGAGCGGCAGCATTCTGAACCTTTTGAAGTCTGTTCAGGAGGAACTGAGGGCAGCCAGCCAGGAAGGCATTGCAGTAGTCCAGCTTGGACATGACAGAAGCACAAACAAGAACTTTAGTCGCGTCCTCTGTGAGGTAGTGACGGATTGTGGCAATGCGTCTCAACTCCATGTACGCAGACTTACAGATGTTTGTGTGACCTGATTACTCATTGACAGGCTGCTGTCCAGAGTTACGCCCAAGTTTTTTTTGTGTTTTTTTTTTTGAAACATGAGGAGAGCACTGCACTGTGGAATGGTCAATGGACTGAGGGAGTGACACTGACCGGGAAACTCTCGGTGAGGCAACAGTCATAGCCTCAGTTTTGTCATCATTTAATTTAAGTTTATTTGAGGTCATCCATAGTTTAATTTCTGAGATTCACTCCTGAAGACTGATCAGGCGGGCACGAGTCATGAAGCTGCGTGTCGTCCGCAAAAGCGTGGTACGAGATGGAGAAGCGTTCAATGACCTGGGAGAGCGGCTGGACATAGAGCGTGAACATTACAGGCCCGAGGACGGACCCCTGGGGGACGCCGAACTGCAGCACAGTCGGATCTGATAGCCGATCACTGACAGAGACCGTCTGGCTTCGGTCCGCTAAGTAGGATTTAAACCATGCTAGGGCATGTACGCCAAAACCATGCTGAAGTTTGTGAAGGAGAATCTGGTAGTCTATGGTGTCGAAAGCTGCGGAAAGATCCAGCAGCGTGAGAATGGAAACTTTACCATCATCAAGAGACAACAGGAGGTCATTCACTATTTTCAAGAGTGCAGTTTCAGTGGAGTGACCGGGGCGGTAAGCGGACTGATAGAGGCTCAGAAGGTTGTTTGAGTTTAGATGCTGGAGAAGTTGAGAGAGGACAATTTTCTCGGTGATCTAGGACAGGAATGGGAGATTGGACACCGGCCGATAGTTCTGAAGACTGTTGGGATCGAGAGAGGGTTTCTTAAGAAGCAGTTTCACTAATGCAGTCTTGAAGACAGAGGGAAATGTGCCAGAGGACAGAGATTCATTGATCATATTTGTCACTGCCGGCAACAGCTCACCAAGACATTCATAGAAAAGACTGGTAGGGAGTGGGTCAAGGCTACATGTCTTTTGTGCGGTGTTCATCAGCACCTCGTGCACCTCTTGTTCAGTGACAGGCCTAAAGGCAGTAAGGGGGTCACCATGAAAGACAGTGGCAGGGTTTGAGGCAGATGAGGAAGCAAGTCCATCAAGTCTGTCTCGTATGGTCTTGACCTTCTCTGCGAAAAACTGGGAGAAACGATCAGGAAGTTCAACAGGTGGGAAGATGGTTGGTCGTGGTGAGGGATCATTTCTGGCAGTCAGCTTGCCGGTGATGTTAAACAGCTGCTTTGAACACTGCTTCAATAGATTTCATAATGGACTGAGAGACGTCTAGAATGGGGTATTGGTGTGAAGTATAGCATAATAGACTGAGAGACGTCTAGAATGGGATATTGATGTGAAGTATAGCATAATAGACTGAGAGACGTCTGGAATGGGGTTTTGATGTGAAGTATAGCATAATGGACTGAGAGACGTCTAGAATGGGGTATTGATGTGAAGTATAGCATAATAGACTGAGAGACGCCTAGAATGGGGTATTGATGTGAAAAAAAGGGGGGGGGGAACAAAGTCGTTGTATGTGATGGCCTGCTTCAAAGGGGGACAAAGTCGCCTTATGTGATCCCCCCCCCCTAAAAGGGGAACAAAGTCGCTGTATGTGATCCCCCCCCCCCTAAAAGGGGAACAAAGTCGCTGTATGTGATGCCCCCCCCCCCCCCCCTAAAAGGGGAACAAAGTCGCTGTATGTGATGCCCCCCCCCCCCTAAAAGGGGAACAAAGCCGCTGTATGTGATGCCCCCCCCCTAAAAGGGGAACAAAGTCGCTGTATGTGATCCCCCCCCCTAAAAGGGGAACAAAGTCGCTGTATGTGATGCCCCCCCCCCCCTAAAAGGGGAACAAAGTCGCTGTATGTGATCCCCCCCCCCTAAAAGGGGAACAAAGTCGCTGTATGTGATGCCCCCCCCCCAAAAGGGGAACAAAGCCGCTGTATGTGATGCCCCCCCCCCCTAAAAGGGGAACAAAGTGCCCCCCCCCTAAAAGGGGAACAAAGTCGCTGTATGTGATCCCCCCCCCCTAAAAGGGGAACAAAGTCGCTGTATGTGATCCCCCCCCCCCCCGCCCTAAAAGGGGAACAAAGTCGCTGTATGTGACCCCCCCCCCCCCTAAAAGGGGAACAAAGCCGCTGTATGTGATGCCCCCCCCCCCTAAAAGGGGAACAAAGTCGCTGTATGTGATGCCCCCCCCCCCCCTAAAAGGGGAACAAAGCCGCTGTATGTGATGCCCCCCCCCCCCCTAAAAGGGGAACAAAGTCGCTGTATGTGATCCCCCCCCCCCTAAAAGGGGAACAAAGTCGCTGTATGTGATGCCCCCCCCCCCTAAAAGGGGAACAAAGTCGCTGTATGTGACCCCCCCCCCCTAAAAGGGGAACAAAGTCGCTGTATGTGATGCCCCCCCCCCCTAAAAGGGGAACAAAGTCGCTGTATGTGATCCCCCCCCCCCCTAAAAGGGGAACAAAGTCGCTGTATGTGATGCCCCCCCCCCCCTAAAAGGGGAACAAAGTCGCTGTATGTGATGCCCCCCTGCCCCTCCCCAAAGGGGCAGAAGGTCGCTGTATGTGACCCCCCCCCCCCCCCACACACACACACTCCCCCGTAAAACAGGCGTCACACGAGATATAGTTTGTAAGCTACAAGTATGATTAACGACTCGAATGTATCAATATACCTGTAATGCGAAATAGCGGGCTGCTATCAGCCGCAACAGCAACCACAAAGGGAGATAAGGCCGGTAGGGCAGAAACCCCGGCGTGGTCATCTGGGCTCAATGCCGTCAAGGCGTTGTCCTTGCCGGCATATCACCATAGTGATTACAGCAGCCTTTTTTACCCATCAAGGACAATCCGGCGTGCACATGGCAGTCAGCGCTCCTTGACCTACATTATTCACACTCTGGGATGAAGGTCACGGTCACTGAACTGTTTCCAACTGTTCACGTCAGTGGACAACTTGAATGCCTCGCATTCTGTAACAGAGTAAGCATAAAAAGTGTTGAATCAGTTCAGTTCATATAGTACATTCTGTAACAGAGTAAGCATAAAAAGTGTTGAATCAGTTCAGTTCATATAGTACATTATGTAACAGAGTAAGCATAAAAAGTGTTGAATCAGTTCATATTCATCATATTCATCAGTTCATGTTCAGTTCATATAGTACATTGCTGTACTACTGGTATGCGAATACAAAGAAAGGCAAACTGAAGGCAGACTCTAGGCTGGCTCTCACACTGACACGTGACCGAGACACGAAAAGTTAAACCCTATATAAAAATAGACTGATCTGACTGATCTCTCTCTCTCTCTCTCTCCACACACACACACACACACACACACACACACACACACCAATGTTATGCTTATCGTAAATGGTACGTCAGTGAGGTCAGTTTGACTCATGTGACGTCACAACGAGAGAGAGAGAGAGAGAGAACTTGACCGCCAGGCCTGCCTCACTGTGACTGATCTAGCGCCCGTTCGTCATCATCATTAGCTTGCTTTACGTCCTATGGGTTTTAGCCCTTAAGGACAAGTTGTTCCTGGCGTGTGTCTTTGGCTGCTTGGCTGGGCGAGTGTCTTTGGAGCGCCCGTTCCGAGTCCCATGTTCTATTTATATAGTGTTGTGATAACCACCTGGCACACACGAGTCAGTGAGCGGCGGGATCAAAGCGCTTCACACCTCGTTCCGTGTCTGACAGAACGGTATGTGCTGTGTGCTATGTGCTGTGTGCTATGGAGAAGTTTGCCAGCACTGACGGGCGTGTGGTGCTGCCTGCACGTCGAGTAGTGTCTGTGTCTGTATCTGTGTCTGTAGTGTTATGGCTCCCAGCGTGCACATCATCCGGCGCTGCCACAGTACGCAGTGGCGGACTGCAAAGTGAGCCTGGTGCAGTCGGATAGCGAGTGTTGGAAGCAGGCAGTGGGTGAAGGAGGAAAGGGGGGGGGGGGGGGGTGCTGACGCAGATAGTGTAAGGAGAAGGGGGGGGGGGGGGGGGGGAGGAGGAGGAAGGTGAGGGCCAACGGGAGAAGAGGCGAGACTGCCGGTGTGGTACGTGTGTGGATGTTGTAATCGCTGATGCTCACTTATGTCAGTTTGTTGTTACACACAAAAATAAAAACGCGACGAAATGTTACACAATGAAATTTGGTGGTGGAGCTTTTTCAGTGTCATGTGTTACCGTTTGTATGGCTTGTAGCGGTCCATAGTATAGTATAGTATAGTATAGTATAGTATAGTATAGTATAGTATAGTATGGAGCTTTATCAGTATCATGTGTTGCCGTTTGCATGGCTTGTATGGCTCGTTACTTCCTTACTACTGAGATAGCTCAGTATAGGAGAGTCGAGTCAGTAGTAGCCCCTGTGTGTTATCGTTTGTTAGTATAGTATAGTATAGTATAGTATAGTATAGTATAGTATAGTATAGTATAGTATGGCCTGTATGGTATGGTATGGTATGGTATAGCGAGGTGGAGCTGTGTAGAGACTGTAAGTGCCTGTGCCGTGTGTTATCGTTTGTTTGGCTTGTATCGCGTGTCTTTGTCTGCCGCCTATCATGCCAGCAATGCCCTTTCCATTACCTCTATTTCTTCATTCTCCCAAGTTTTGCCGAATCCAGTTCTCCACCCTCTACTATGATCGTCCCATGTTCCTTTTGTCAGTGTTCATTTATTTTCCCTTCAGTTAGTAGTAGCCTGGTGTAGTGAGGTAGTTAGTAGTAGCCTGGTGTAGTGAGGTAGTTAGTAGTAGCCTGGTGTAGTAAGGTAGTTAGTATTGAGGTAGACTACTAGCCAGGTGTTTGAGGTAGATTATTAACTAGATGTTTGAGGTAGACTACTAACTAGATGTTTGAGGTATACTACTAACTCAGTAGATGTTTGAGGTAGACTACTAGCCTGATGTCTCTGGCGGTCACATATCAGTAACACTAACTGTGCTATACTGAACAGCTCCCTCTGTGTCAGACAGTTGAGATCGATTATAGAGAGGTTTGGCCATGCGTCACAAGGTTTGCCCGCCAGGTTTGGCCATGCGTCACAAGGTTTGCCCGCCAGGTTTGGCCATGCGTCACAAGGTTTGCCCGCCAGGTTTGGCCATGCGTCACAAGGTTTGCCCGCCAGGTTTGGCCATGCGTCACAAGGTTTGCCCGCCGTTCACGCTGCTCACGTATCGCACACAGTGGCTTGCCTTTTCTTGTTAAACCCGGCTTTTTGTCTTTGTTGTTGTTGTTACTTGGTTCGTAACTGTTGTTTTAGTTTTGTGTGTAGTCTTTATACACTAAGGTCCACTCAGTGTTAGCGGGACAAAGGAAAGACGACCAGAGAGTGGCGAGGGTTAATGTGTTACTAGTATCATATAACCAGTACATGATCAGTATTTAAGCAATATCGTTATGTTATCAGTCATTATCAATATCAATACTTACCCGGTTTAGGCCGTCTTCACTGCCGGGTGTTGTCTGCTACAACTGAGCGGAAGAAAATTGATCACAGTTTCAGATTTTCTCAGTTTGGGTGATTGGATGATGTCGGTAAGCAAATCAAGAAGCAAGTGAACTTGAGGACTACACCACTGAGGAAACTTGAAATGAATTACTAACGCACACATCGTCAGGTGATGATCATCGCCGTGAGTAGAGTACTTCATGACAATCATGTCAGTGATAGAGTCGGTATTGATCACATGACATCATGTCAGTGATTCATCGCCGTGAGTAGAGTACTTCATGACAATCATGTCAGTGATATCAGTATTAACACACACATCGTCAGGTGATGATCATCGCCGTGAGTAGAGTACTCCATGACAATCATGTCAGTGATAGAGTCGGTATTAACACACACATCGTCAGGTGATGATCATCGTGAGTATCAAGTCAGCAAGTACGAGTACTTTATGACAATCATGTCACTGATAGAGTCAGTATTAACACACACATCGTCAGCTGCTGATTATCGTCAGTATTTAGTCCCTAAGTACAAGTACTCCAGGAAAATGAGATCAGTACTGACACACACGTCAGTCGTCATCAGTTGATGATCATTGTCAGCGGCACGTCACAGTTGTGGTTGTGTTATTTTGTCACAGCCGGAGAAGTGTAACGACTTGAAGACAATGAGCAGTTTAGTAGTAGTTGTTGTCGCCGGGGTCAAGTGCGCCAGGCACGTGAAACTGGCACCTACTCCTGACACTGCCGCCGGATACACACGATACTGGCACCTAGTGTTGACACTGCCGATACACACGATACTGGCACCTAGTGCTGACACTGATGATATACGCGATACTGGCACCTAGTGCTGACGATACACACGATACTGGCACCTAGTGCTGACGATACACACGATACTGGCACCTAGTGCTGACACTGCCGATACACACGATACTGGCACCTAGTGCTGACACTGACGATACACACGATATTGGCACCTAGTGCTGACACTGACGATACACACGATACTGGCACCTAGTGCTGACGATACACACGATACTGGCACCTAGTGCTGACACTGACGATACACACGATACTGGCACCTAGTGCTGACACTGACGATACACACGATACACTACTGGCACCTAGTGCTGACACTGACGATACACACGATACTGGCACCTAGTGCTGACCCTGACTTGCGCACAATGTTTGCAGATGAACGTCAGACACGGTTTTGTGTCGTTTATTGATCGCATGAGTGGGTGAAATCACGCAGTGACGGTAAAGAAGACAGCGGTGTGTGTAAAATACAGTGCGTGTCTCCCTCTCTCTCTCTTCCTCTGCATGTCAGGTTAACCATCGCTCCTTCACCTCCCGGCGTGTGCTTCTCCGGTACTGACATTCCGCCATCCATCCCACCATGCTCACATGCTAATAAAATCACGACCTTTCACCCTAGACCACTGAGTCATCTGATTGATCAGACTGGGTCACGTGGCTCTCAGTTTGCGCTCTATCTATTTTGGTCACATAGCTATGCAGTATTTTTAGTAGTGCACGTGGTTATCTGTTGGTGTTCCGGCGCAGCTGCGGTTGGGTGAAGGCTCACGGGTGAAGCTGGTTCTGTTACAGACAGCAGCCTACTGCACTAGTTGTATCCTTCATGTTACAGCCAGCACTAGTTGTATCCTTCATGTTACAGACAGCAGCCTACTGCACTAGTTGTATCCTTCATGTTACAGACAGCAGCCTACTGCACTAGTTGTATCCTTCATGTACAGCCAGCACTAGTTGTATCCTTCATGTTACAGACAGCAGCCTACTGCACTAGTTGTATCCTTCATGTTACAGCCAGCACTAGGTGTATCCTTCCTGTTACAGACAGCACTAGTTGTATCCTTCATGTTACAGACAGCAGCCTACTGCACTAGTTGTATCCTTCATGTTACAGCCAGCACTAGGTGTATCCTTCCTGTTACAGACAGCACTAGTTGTATCCTTCATGTTACAGACAGCAGCCTACTGCACTAGTTGTATCCTTCATGTTACAGCCAGCACTAGGTGT
The DNA here is from genome assembly GCA_018292915.2 of Batillaria attramentaria. NCBI lineage: Eukaryota > Metazoa > Mollusca > Gastropoda > Batillariidae > Batillaria > Batillaria attramentaria. The sequence continues at coordinate 51,744 of JACVVK020000838.1, forward strand.
ATCCTTCCTGTTACAGACAGCACTAGTTGTATCCTTCATGTTACAGCCAGCACTAGGTGTATCCTTCATGTTACAGACAGCAGCCTACTGCACTAGTTGTATCCTTCATGTTACAGCCAGCACTAGGTGTATCCTTCCTGTTACAGACAGCACTAGTTGTATCCTTCATGTTACAGACAGCAGCCTACTGCACTAGTTGTATCCTTCATGTTACAGCCAGCACTAGGTGTATCCTTCCTGTTACAGACAGCACTAGTTGTATCCTTCATGTTACAGACAGCAGCCTACTGCACTAGTTGTATCCTTCATGTTACAGCCAGCACTAGGTGTATCCTTCATGTTACAGACAGCACTAGTTGTATCCTTCATGTTACAGACAGCAGCCTACTGCACTAGTTGTATCCTTCATGTTACAGCCAGCACTAGGTGTATCCTTCATGTTACAGACAGCACTAGTTGTATCCTTCATGTTACAGACAGCAGCCTACTGCACTAGTTGTATCCTTCCTGTTACAGCCAGCACTAGTTGTATCCTTCATGTTACAGCCAGCACTAGGTGTATCCTTCATGTTACAGCCAGCACTAGTTGTATCCTTCCTGTTACAGACAGCAGCCTACTGCACTAGTTTATCCTTCGTGTTACAGCCAGCACTAGTTGTATCCTTCATGTTACAGCCAGCACAAGTTGTATCCTTCATGTTACAGCCAGCACTAGTTGTATCCTTCCTGTTACAGACAGCAGCCTACTGCACTAGTTGTATCCTTCGTGTTACAGCCAGCACTAGTTGTATCCTTCATGTTACAGCCAGCACTAGTTGTATCCTTCATGTTACAGACAGCACTAGTTGTATCCTTCCTGTTACAGACAGCACTAGTTGTATCATTCATGTTACAGCCAGCACTAGTTGTATCCTTCATGTTACAGCCAGCACTAGTTGTATCCTTCCTGTTACAGCCAGCACTAGTTGTATCCTTCCTGTTACAGCCAGCACTAGTTGTATCCTTCATGTTACAGCCAGCACTAGTTGTATCCTTCCTGTTACAGCCAGCACTAGTTGTATCCTGCGTGTTACAGACA
>JACVVK020000839.1:2500-25000 GCA_018292915.2 Batillaria attramentaria
GCGCTACACGATCACCGCGTGCAGTCAACATCAAGTTAGTAAATTTTTTTTTTTTTTTTTTTGCTGCCCCAACTCTTTGCCAGCTCCAGTGGTGTTCCTCCCAGGCCATGGGTGGAACCCACGGAGGACTCGGAAGCTGGGACAATTTTTATTATGCATGATGATGGAGATGAGGATGATAGTAAGATGATGTTATGGAGGTCCATGTGGTTTGGGACTGCGAGACAAGGCCGCATTCCACGCTTCCTGTCATAAATATCCCGGCATTAACCAGGCCCGGGAACTACGGCACCTGCCGTGTAATCATTCACATCATAAGACGTGTCATACCAAGGGAAGCACCCCCAAAGTCGCACCCATGGAGTGGGTGAAGCTCGGCTGTGTGGCAACAGCCTCCCCATTGGGTCCATAGCACACCCGCTCTGGGTAGGAGCCGACCTAGGTAGGAAAAATCCCGCTTGCCTCGGCTGGGACTCGAACCCGGGTCTCCCGGTCCATAGTCCGAAGTGCTAACCACTACACTACGGGGGCCGGTTAGTAAAATTTTCAACATGCTTACTTGAGATTAGTCAGGGCAACCCTCCCGTTTTTGTTGTTGTTGTTGTTGTTGTTTGCTTGTTTGTTTGTTTCACCGGTGGAGCGGTCGGTGGTCTAGTGGTTAAGAGACTTGTCACCAATGCGAGAGGTCAGAGGTTCGAGTCCCACTCGGGGCAAAGAATTTTTCCTTCTCATATGTGGCACCGTTCATTCCGGCCGATCGTCGGGGGTTCTCTCCGGGTACTCCGGCTTCCTCCCCCTCTGCATTGGAAATGTTCAGCCCAGCAAATTTGAAAAATGAACGCAATTCTAAATTCCGAAATTTAAAGAGCTGAGCTGACCCTTCGCACCACGTGATTGTAATGTGTTTATGTCCAGTGTGTGAGAGAATGCGTGTGATTCACGTGAGCGTGCGTGTTGGGTTCAAGTTCGCGGCGCTTTGAGCCGATTCATGAAATTAGGTAAAGCGCCTGTACAACACTTGCCTGTACAATACTTCATTATTATTATTATTGTTTGTTTGTTTGTTTGTTTCCTTCTTTCTTTCCGAAAGGACTTTCAGTCAGAGGTTTGCCTATACTAGCATGAGATAAGATCAGTGTAGTCCCTGGTTATTACAGATTCAATTGTTCAAGTGACGGCTTTGTTTTTGTGGAGCTTTGGGCTGTCAGTGGTGGGTTGTGAGTTCGATTCCCTGGTTGGACCAAAAACGTTGTGCTGACATTTTCTTCTTTAGTATCACCTATATAGCGGAAAAGATTGCTAAACGCCTAAGTGAACGACCAGCTTCTTTTGTTGTCATTTGTCGAACTACCATGACACCAAACACCTCGAGACATTGAGCATTACGTGAACAGTACTGTTGATGAATATCCTCAGAACGGGCCTTGGCGTCCGCAAAATATCCAATGTATTAGCTATTCTACATCCGAAATAAAGAAGGCCGATTTTGATGTATGGTGCATGTGTATGGACTGCAAATGCATATGTTATGATAACCCTAATCAGACGGTTATCAGGTGCTAAACTGAAGATTGAATGTTTGTGTTTTACAGATTCATATGGATCTTACGCTCTGCACCTCGCTCCAGACACTCTGACGGGAACCATCGGGAGCGACTGGTTGTGTTCAACACAGTCCCATAATCGTTGTCTGAGGTTCGACTACAAAATGAACAACGAACAGAACACCTTACGAGTGTACCTCACATATGAAAATTCAGCCACAACGAAACTGTTGCTCAGTGTTACAGAGGAAGCACCGAAGTGGAAAACGGTCATAATACCAGTCACAGCCACAGAGCGTTTTAAGGTATCATGTTATTGAAATTTAGCTATCCAATAGGTTTGGGGGGTTCGGACACATTTCCTTAAAGCTCATTGACAAAGTCATGACAATGAATCTCAATAGCCTCAACCAGTCCTCATGAACTCTCTATTGTGTAAATTGCAAGCCTGTCAAAGCATTCTCGTTCCTTTCGATTTTCACTCTTGGTTTTGTGGTTGTTTTGTAGCTGTTGTTGGAGGTGGTGACGTTGTTATTGTCTTTCTCTTTTCGTTTTCAGTTCCCTTGCAAGTAGTCATATCTCTGAACGGGACCCTGCGCTTGCACCCATAGTACATAGTATATGCTCCTGTCACATATTATATGTGCGTTATTCTAACATTACCTCTGTGTGTGTGTGTGTGTGTGTGTGTGTGTGTGTGTGTGTGTGTGTGTGTGTGTGTGTGTGTGTGTGTGTGTGCGTGCGCGCGTGCAGATAATAATTGCAGGAGAAATAAAACCGGGCTCAAATACTGATATTTCTGTGGACAACATCGATTACCAGACATCTGACTGCGACGGCAGGAAAACTACGACAACAGCTACCGTTGTGCCATCTGGCTCAACATCGCCAACATCACCATCATGGTCACATAGCGCGACAGGTGAGTGACCTTGCTTTCAGCGATTAGCTGGAAGAGAGAGAGAGAGAGAGAGACAGAGACAGACAGAGACAGACAGAGAGACAGACAGAGGACCAGACGGCCAGACGGACTGACAGACAGACAGAGGGACAGATAGACAGACAGACAGACAGACAGAGACAGAGAGACAGCGAGAATTATGCGGTACTTGGAAGGGACGAATATCTTCGTTTCATTACAATTATTGAGTCAGCTGGTTTTTCTGCGTTTTAATCCATCTAAAAAAGTTTAAGTACAACTGATATCGATCAGTTGTACTTAAACTTTTTTTTAATGAAAGAGTGTGGCACGATTAATTTGTTTGTCAATATGAAATCAAGTCTAACTAGTTACTTTTTCGTTTGCTTGGTTTCATTCCTTGGTTTTTCCGTTTATGTCTTGCATTTGGCTCTGTGTTGTCTGATTTCACGCCTATTTGCATAGCATCACAGCTGCCTGAGACTGCCTGAAACAATTTTGCGAAGATTTCTCAGAACGAAATTCTGCAAATAATCATCATCATAATCATAATAATCATAATAATAATTGAGTATTGTATAGGCGCTTTACTCAATTTCCTGAATCAGCTCAACGCGCCGCGAACCGCACCCAACACGATCGCTCACGTGAACCACACGCATTCTCTGACACACTGGACATGAACACATTACAATCACATGGTGCAAAGAGTCATCTCAGCAATTTAAGTTTCGGAATTTAGAGTTGGGTTTATTTTCAGATTTTGTGGACTGAACATTTCCAGAACAGAAGGGGAGGAATTATCTGTGAATTTTAACTTCTTGATTCACAAACTTGAATGTCCTAGCTGTGCAGCCGCCAGTTTGAACTGTCTGTTTGTAGCAGTGGACACGGAGGGACCGTCCGTCTCCAGTTGACCGTGACGAACTTGCACCGTCAGCAGTTGACCCTGAGGAATCTGCACCGACAGACGTTAACCCTGAGCAATCTGCACCCTCAGCAACTTTACTTATCGTTGTGGCCACGGCCGTTGTTGCCATCGTCGTTATTGTCGCCGTTCTTTCTGTGTACGCGATGAAAAGTAAGTAACCGATAACCAAAAAGTAAGTAACCGCAAAAAAACAAAAAAAAATCTAGCCTCAATTACACAGTCCACACCACTGCCTCCATACAACAAAAGTACTGATCACAACTTTAACCTCTAAAGTCTCAACCATGTGGGTTTTGTCCAAAGCGAAATAGAATCAGAATGGAAACTATGTCATTATCTAAGAAGTTCCTAAATACGCAGGGCCAATTGAGTTCAAAATGCACTTGCAAATGGCCATGAGCAAGTGCTTCAACCTGTTTTTTTCAGGGATCTCGTAAGTGTCACTCTTGACACTGTAAACTGTATAAGTTTCAGTGTCGTTCTGGGTAACAGTGGCCCGGCTTTCACGTTACAGGGAAACGCTCACGAAGACCAGCGGAGAACGCTGACGAACATTCAGAAGGTGCGCCGCTTCGTCATCAGTTTGCTCCATCCAGGCCAGGGATACCGTCACTTCACAGTGTACACAACTGCAGCGACATCGAGGACGTCAATGTCTCGGAAAACACAGGTTTGTTTTTAAGAAGGTTCGATTCGATTTTCATTGTGTTTACGATGTTTGTTTTTTTATTTTTTTTACACAAAGTTAAACGACACCAAAAATCCCCCACCACAACAATAACAAAAACAATAACAAGAAAAACCAGCGTAGTCAAAAGAGAACAAGTCATTTAGGGCTGTGGTTTGGTCAGGTGTATGTCACTGTTTTGCATTTCACGATGGAGCTTTTCTCTACTCCATGCCGCTTCTCGCTTGCCTCTCACGTGCCTTACATTGTCTCAAGTTGCACATCTACATTCACTTGTTTCCTTTCACACATGGCCTGCTTATCTCATGTTGCCCCGCTCCTATCCCATCTCGCCTTCCATTTGATCTGATCTCATAAGTGTTTCTTGCCACAAATAACCTTTCAGGTGCCCTTCTCTCATGTTGCAGGTGGACATCGGAACCCAAGAGTCGCATCAGACGGCTACCTGGAACCTCACCCTCGGATGAACAGTGCTCCCACTCGTGCCCAGGTGAACAGTATTACAGCGTCTGGAGACATCGGGAACACGGACCCAGGAGAGGCGTCGAACTACACCCATCTGAATCCCAGAGATGAACCGGCTGCTGGAGACCACTACACGCCTCTGAGGTTATTAGGGCAGGGAGGCAACTCCAGCGACTACACACGGCTTGGGCCAAGAGATGCGAATCCAGTAGCTGGTAGAGATGGTGCGTACACGGCTTTGATGCCTGTTGGTTTGTCGGAGGGGAATGATGAATACCAAGATGACTACATCGCTATGGGTCCGGTGAGACGTCACAATCCTGTGTATGAGAACAGTGCGTAGGAATCGCGGAGTGACAAGCACTACTCGATGTCGCACTTTGTATAATATGTTGCGAGACATGAACACTCTGCATATATTATGTACACGCAACTCGCAACTCAAAGAGAATGGTCTCTTCTTGAAATTTAACTCCGACGGTCACGGAAAATGAAGCATATTATTACATTTCTTCAGCATTCCGTAAGTGTCCGCAGAGAACAGAGTCTTGGCGCAGTTTAAAAAAAAGGGGGGGGGGGGGGGGGGTAAAACGCGAACCCATAGCATAACCTACCATAAATTATCATTGTTTGTGTGGGCGAAGGACACAAATACACAGGGCCTCAAAATGCCTATATATTTCCTAGTAGCCTCAGGCATCATAGTCACCCCTAAAAATGCTTCAGTCTAGAAACTACTATGATACTACCATGAACAGACCATTGAAAGGCACGAATCTGATAGGAGTTTAAAAAAAACTGAATGTCTCCTTTCCGCCTAGGCCTCACTGGAGTAATGCACGTCTACATTCTCTTTAAGCCGGAGAGGCAGTTCACACAAATCCGCTTGCCTCACTTGTGTCTGACCTCTGTGCAAAAAGTCCCAGATTCACTGGCAGCTTGCCTCTTTATGTGACCGCTTGTCATGCACCTTGACCTACATAACACAAAACATACGAAAACTACGCTTTTCTTCGTGACAACAAAAATCACTTACAGACTAGCAAACCCTCCAAACAGGGTGCCTCAAACAAACACCAAACATGACCCCACGGTCAATCTGTGTCCTTACGCTTGTAGAGCCACCAGTAAGAAAATGACCACCAGACTTAGTGGCTTCGTATGCAATGCCGGGGAGCCGGGACAGTCTAGCGGTAGAGCACTGGACTTTGAATGCTCGAGTCGTGAGTTCGATTCCGGGCTCCGGCCTGATATTCATACTGACCTCTTTCTCGTTGTCTCGTCTTATATATCACTCATAATTATGTGGTGGAAAATGACGTTAACCCTCAAACACCCACCCCAATTACCCCGTACCCGTGTGCAGTCCTTCCATCATCCCGAAAGGGCCTAAGCCAGTGCATGTCAAATCCATAGCGCTTAGGCCTTTTTACTAAATACATGTATGTTCAGTGGCCTGGAACATTGGTATGGTGTACAGTAATACTGTTATCGCTTGAAAGACAAACTGTTCTGATGCTTCTTGTGAATTATCATCATTATTTCTGTCATCATCATCATCAGCATCAGCATCATCATCATCATCATCATCATCATCATCCTTTCGTGTAGATATTCATAATTCTTGCAATGGTGAAATGTGTATCTACTCATACTTCCCGCATTGGTAAAATAGTCGGAAACTGTGCATAATTATTATGTATAAAGAAATACATGTATACTTTTGTTTTATTGAAACAGAAAAAAACCTGCCTAAAATCATTATTATTATTATTCTTATCGTGTGAAACGTAATTACCTCTCTCTCTCTCTCTGTCTCTGTCTGTCTGTCTGTCTGTCTCTCTCTCTCTCTCTCTCTCTCTCTCTCTGTCTCTCTCTCTGTCTTTGTCTGTCTGTCTGTCTCTCTCTCTCTCTCTCTCTCTCTCATATGCTTGCACAGCGTGAGCTTTGTACACAGTACAAGAACTTTACCTTGTGTACATCGTCGTCACAGAAAAAAACCCTGCCAAAAGTCATTATTATTATTATTGTTGTGTGAAGCGTAATTACCTCTCTCTCTCTCTCTCTCTCTCTCTCTCTCTCTCTCACATACGTTTGCACAGCGTGAGCTTCATACACCGTACAAGAACTACACCTTGTGTACATCGTCGTGACAGAAAAATTGCAGTTAATGTAGAACAAAGGCACTGTCAAAAGTCGGTTGTACACAATAAACATACAGAAACCAAAGTCTCGCTGAATATGTTAGTAGTAAAGGGGGTAGTTGTAAGAATGCTGATTTTGTTTTTAAATGATGAAGGTGGTATTAATTATTGTGCTGCTTGCTGTATTGATGGTGATAACAGTGGGTTTATTGGTGGTGGCGTGTGTGTGTGTGTGCGTGCGTGCGTGCGTGCGTGTGTGTGCGCGCGCGTGCGTGCGTGCGTGTGTGTGTGTGTGTGTGTGTGTGTGTGTGTGTGTGTGTGTGTGTGTGTGTGTATGTGTGTGTGTGTGTGTGTGTGTGTGTGTGTGTGTGTGTGTGTGTGTGTGTGTGTGTGTGTGTGTGTGCTGATTGAAAGGCCAGGGCTGACACACCGCTTACCACCGGACCAACCCACGCATGCCCTACATGTGGAAGAACCTTCCGTTCCGGACTGCACTCCGGATATAACTCGTTCGTTCCACAACCGTCCGTGTGTTCAGCAAACAAAGATTGGAGTGAGGCGACGCTTACAATCGATTATTTCCTTCCTCTGATAGAAATTATACAATATGTCATCATCGTCGTCATCATCATCATCATCGTCGTCGTCATCGTCATCGTCATCATCGTCGTCGTCGTCGTCGAAAAAATAAAAATATATATACTGTAGGTGAAGAACCGTAGAATAAGACATACATACATACATACATACATACATACATACATACATACATACAAACATACATACATACGCACATGCATAGACACAGACATACAGACAGACATACAGACAGGGCTTTAGACCAAATCGAATTCGTCACAGCTACAAGCCCTCATTGTATCCGTCTTTAATATCACCCGTATTTCGTGCGAGAGCGCGTGAAACCCCGAAACCCCCAAGCACTCCTCCTTACTGATTGTGTCCCTTCCCTGTTCGAAACTAGGACATTCTGTCACATGTATACATACATTGTACACATCTTCTCCCTACTGTTCTGTGTACAAATGTAGTATTGTCGTCGATGTCCGAATCCGGTGTTCTTAATGAACAGGGCAGATTTGTGTGGATCGTTTTGCCAGAATCTGAATGAGAACGTGAGTTGATCACACTTGTTTTTTTTTTTACGCTTCATCATATTGTATAATTTTACATTTCTCTCTGTATTTTCACTGTGAGTCTTCTTGTGCTATTTGTTCATGTTACAAGACGACTCATTTCGTGGTGGAGGGTCACTGTTTCAAATACATCTGTGTGTGCGCCTGTGTGTTGTGTTGTGTTGTGTTGTGTGTGTGTGTGTGTGTGTGTGTGTGTGTGTGTGTGTGTGTGTGTGTGTGTGTGTGTGTGTGTGTGTGTGTGTGTGTGTGTGTGTGCAGGTCAGCTTCGGGGCTTGTTGGCCAAGAAACAGCGGGAGAATCATGCCTACTTTAACACTTCGTACAATTTTGTTTGCAGCTGTGATTTTTGTCGTCTCTGTAACAAACGGGACGTAAGTGACAAAAGATTTGTAAAGCCTTTACATGTTTTATAATTTGGTGATAAAAGATCTGTTCCTCAGCTGCCGCTTTGAAAGCACATGCTTTAATATTTTAAAACGACTCGTGTAATGTAAAGAAAGACTGAGAATAGCACCACCAGCAAAACATTAAGCAATAACAGCAGCTGTTAGATATGAAATAACTGTATTCCTGCATTTTTTTTTTCCAGTGGACAACACGCTGGGGAATGTGACGCGAGAGGTACGCAATGCTCTCTCTGTCTGTCTGTCTGTCTGTCTGTCTCTCTCTCTCTCTCTCTCTCTCTGTTTTTGTCCGAATTTTGAACAACAACAACAAAAAGATAAATAATCATTACCGATTCTCTGCCTGCAGTTGACTGTTTTTTTGTTGGCGGCGAAACGGATTGTCAATGGAGATATACAAACTGGACTGTGCAGAAAGGTCGGTTTATTTGGTTTATTTATTTATTTATTCGTACAGTTTCTAAATCGTTTCTTAAACATACCCACACTAGTAGTATACAGTCACCTGTCCATGAACTCTAAAATTCACTACATTTACATGAAGATTGCTTCAAAGTGGTGCTAGACGTATTTTGTAGAATACGTCACAGTAACAAATGGACTTGGAGTAATTTAGCGCTACACGATCACCGCATTTAGTCAACACCAAATTAGTAACATTTTCAACATGTTTACTTGAGATTAGTCAGGAAAACCCTTTTTTTTTTCCCCCGAAGGGATTTTCAGTGAAAGAAGTTTGCCCGAACTAGCTTTAGATAAGATCAGTCCCTGGTTAGGACAAATTCTATTGTTCATGTGACGGCCTTGTTTTGGTAGAGCTTTGGGCTGTCAGTGAGGGTTCGATCGTGAGTTCGATTCACGGGTTGAACCAAAAACGTTGTGCTGACATTTTCTTCTTTTGTATCACCTATATAGCGGAAAAGATTGCTAAACGCCTAAATGAACAACCAGCTTCTCTTGTTGTGATTTGTCGAACTACCATTACACCATACACCTCAAGACAATGAGCATTACGTGAACAGTACTGTTGATGAATATCCTCAGAACGGGCCTTGGTGTGTACAAAATATCCAGTTTATTAGCTATTCTACATCCGAAATAAACAAGGCCGATTTTAATGTATGGTGCATTTTTACTGACTGCAAATCATATGCTATGATAACCCTATTCAGATGGTTACCTGGTGCTAAACTGAAGGTTAAATGTTTGTATTTCACAGATTCATATGGATATTACGTTCTGCACCTCGCTCCAGACAGTCTGACGGGAACCATTCTGAGCGACTGGTTGTGTTCAACACAGTCCCATAATCGCTGTCTAAGGTTCTTCTACAAAATGAACACCAACACACAGAACACGTTACGAGTGGACCTCACATATGAAAATTTAGCCACAACGAAATCGTTGCTCAATGTTACAGAGGAAGCACCGAAGTGGAAAGCGGTCATAATACCAGTCACAGCCACAGAGCGTTTTCAGGTATTATTTTCTTGAAATCTAACATGCTGATAGCTTTTTAGGGTTCGGTCACATTTCCTTAAAGTTCATTGATAAATGACAATATGAAGTTCAATGGCCCCGACCAGTCCTCATGAACTCTCCCTTGTGTAAAGTGCAATGTCGAAGCATACTCGATTTTGGTTTCGTGGTTGTTTTGTAGCTGTAGTTGGAGGTGGTGACGTTGTTACTGTCTTTCTCTTTTCGTCTTTTCCCTTGCGAGTAGTTACATATCTGAAAAGGACCCTGCGCTTGCACCCACAGTATATAGTATTATGCTCCTGTCACATAATTATGTGCTTTATTGTAACATTACCTCTCCCTCTCTCTCTCTCTCTCTCTCTCTCTCTGTGTGTGTGTGTGTGTGTGTGTGTGTGTGTGTGTGTGTGTGTGCAGATATTAATTGCAGGAGAAATAAAACCGGGCTCAAATACTGGTATTTCTGTGGACTTCATCGATTACCTGACATATGACTGCTACGTCGACAAAGCTACGACAACAGGTACCGTTGTGCCGTATGGCTCAACATCGCCATCACTATCATGGTCACATAGCGCCACAAGTGAGTAATCTTGCTCTAAGCGATTAGCTGGAAAAGAGGGGGGAGAGAGAGAGAGAGAGAGAGAGAGAGAGAGAGGGACAGATGGACAGACAGAGACAGAGAGACAGCGAGAATTATGCGGTACTTGGAAGGGACGAATATCTTCGTTTCATTACAATTATGGAGTCAGTTTGTTTTCCTGCGTTTTAATCCATTTATTCTGCTTATCACGATTTCAGTTGTACTTGTGGCCACGGACGTTGTTGCCATCGTCGTTGTTGTCGCCGTTCTTTCTGTGTACGTGATGAAAAGTAAGTAACCGATAACCAAAAAGTAAGTAACCGCAAAAAAAAATAAAAAAATAAAATTCTAGCCTCAATTACACCATCCGCACCACTGCCTCCATACAACAAAAGTACTGATAACAACTTTAACCTCTAAAGTCTCAACCATGTGGGTTTTGTCCAAAGCGAAATAGAATCAGAATGGAAACTATGTCATTATCTAAGAAGTTACGCATGGCCAATTGAGTTCAAAATGCACTTGCAAATGGCCATGAGCAAGTGCTTCAACCTGTTTTTTTTCCAGGGATCTCCTAAGTGTCACTCTTGACACTGTAAACTGTATAAGTTTCAGTGTCGTTCTGGGTAACAGTGGCCCGGCTTTCTCGTTACAGGGAAACGCTCACGAAGACCAGCGGAGAACGCTGACGAACATTCAGAAGGTGTGCCTCTTCGTCATCAGTTTGCTCCATCCAGGCCAAGGATATCGTCACTTCACAGTGTACACAACTACAGCGACATCGAGGACGTCAATGTCTCGGAAAACACAGGTTTGTTTTTAAGAAGGTTCGATTCGATTTTCATTGTGTTTACGATGTTTGTTTTTTTTGTTTTCTTTTTTTTTTTACAAAGTTAAACGACACCGAAAATCCCCCACCACAACAATAACAAAAACAATAACAAGAAAAACCAGCGTAGTCAAAAGAGAACAAGTCATTTTTGGCCGTGATTTGGGCAGGTGTATGTCACTGTTTTGCATTTCCCGATGGAGCTTTTCTCTATTCCGTGCTGCTTCTCTCTTGCCTCTCACGTACCTTACATTGTCTCAAGTTGCACATTTACATTCACTTGTTTCAATTCAGTTCAATTCAATATAACTTTATTGTCTGTCGATGGCAGAAAATTTTCTTCTGGCTCGCACACACACACACACACACACACACACACACACACACACACACACACACACACACACACACACACATGGCCTGCTTATCTCATGTTGCACCGCTCCTATCCTATCTCGCCTTCCATTTGATCTGATCTCATAAGTGTTTCTTGCCACAAATAACCTGTCAGGTGCCATTCTCTCATGTTGCAGGTGAACATCGGAACCCAAGAGTCGCATCAGACGGCTACCTGGAACCTCACCCTCGGATGAACAGTGCTCCCACTCGTGCCCAGGTGAACAGTATTACAGCGTCTGGAGACATCGGGAACACGGACCCAGGAGAGGCGTCGAACTACACCCATCTGAATCCCAGAGATGAACCGGCTGCTGGAGACCACTACACGCCGCTGAGGTTATTAGGACAGGGAGGCGACTCCAGCGACTACACACGGCTTGGGCCAAGAGAAGAGAATCCAGTAGCTGGTAGTGATGGTGCCTACACGGCTTTGATGCCTGTTGGTTTGTCGGAGGGGAATGATGAATACCAAGATGACTACATCGCTATGGGTCCGGTGAGACGTCACAATCCTGTGTATGAGAACAGTGCGTAGGAATCGCGGAGTGACAAGCACTACTCGATGTCACACTTTGTATAATGTTGCGAGACTTGAACACTCTGCATATATTATGTACACGCAACCCGCAACTCAAAGAGAATGATCTCTTCTTCAAATTTAGCTCCGACGGTCACGGAAAATGAAGCATATTATTAGATTTCTTCAGCATTCCGTAAGTGTCCGCAGACAACAGAGTCTTGGCGCAGTTTAAAAGGGGGAGGGGAGGGGGGGGGGGGTAAACGCGAACCCATAGCATAGCATAGCATACCATACCATACCATACCATACCATACCATACCATACCATTCTTTGTGTGGGCGAAGGACACAAATACACAGGGCCTCAAAATGCCTATATATTCCCTGTTAGCCTCAGGCATCATAGTCACCCCCTAAAAATGCTTCAATCTAGAAACAGTTACTACCATGAACAGACCATTCAAAGGCACGCACCTGACAGGGGTTTAAAAAAATTGAATGTATCCTTTCCGCCTAGGCCTCACTGGAGTAATGCAAGTCTACTTTCTCTTTAAGCCAGAGAGGCAGTTCACACAAATCCGCTTGCCTCACTTGTGTCCAACCTCCGCGCAAAAAAGTCCCAGCTTCACTGCCAGCTTTCCTCTTTATGTGACCGCTTGTCATGCACCTTGACCTACATAACACAAAACATACGAAAACTACGCTTTTCTTCGTGACAACAAAAATCACTACAGACTAGCAAACCTTCCAAACAGGGTGCCTCAAACAAACACCAAACATGACCCCAAGGTCAATCTGTGTCCTTACGCTTGTAGATCGAGCCACCAGTAAGAAAATGACCACCAGACTTAGTGGCTCTGTATGCAATGCCGGGGAGCCGGGACTGTCTAGCGGTATACAGCACTGGACTTTGAATGCTCGAGCCGTGAGTTCGAGTCCATGCTCGGGCCTGATATATATACTGGCCTTTTTCTCGTTGTCTCGTCTTATATATAACTCATAATTATGTGGTGGAAAAGGACGTTACCCCTCAAACACCAACCCCAATTACCCCGTGTGCAGTCCTTCCATCATCGCGAAAGGGCCTAAACCAGTGCATGTCAAATCCATAGCGCTTAGGCCTTTTTACTAAATACATGTATTTTCAGTGGCCTGCAAGATTGGTATGGTGTACAGTAATACTGTATCGCTTGAAAGACAAACTGTTCTGATGCTTCTTGTGAATTATCATCATTATTTCTAACATCATCATCATCATCATCAGCATCATCAGCATCATCATCCTTTCGTGTAGATATTCATAATTCTTGCAATGATGAAATGTGTATCTACTCATACTTCCCGCATTGGTAAAATAGTCGGAAACTGTGCATAATTATTATGTATAAAGAAATACATGTATAATCTTGTTTTGTTGAAACAGAAAAAAACCCTGCCTAAAATCATTATTATTATTATTCTTATCGTGTGAAACGTAATTACCTCTCTCTCTCTCTCTGTCTCTCTCTGTCTGTCTGTCTGTCTGTCTGTCTGTCTGTCTCTCTCTCTCTCTCTCTCTCATATGCTTGCACAGCGTGAGCTTCATACACAGTACAAGAACTACACCTTGTGTACATCATCGTGACAGAAAAATTGCAGTTAATGTAGAAAAAAGGCACTGTCAAAAGTCGGTTGTACACAATAAACATACAGAAACCAAAGTCTCGCTGAATATGTTAGTAGTAAAGGGGGTAGTTGTCGTAACGATGCTGATTTTGTTTTTAAATGATGAAGGTGGTTTTAATTATTGTGCTGCTTGCTGTATTGATGGTGATAACAGTGGGTTTATTGGTGGTGGCGTGTGTGTGTGTGTGTGTGTGTGTGTGTGTGTGTGTGTGTGTGTGTGTGTGTGTGTGTGTGTGTGTGTGTGTGTGTGTGCTGATTGAAAGGCCAGGGCTGACACACCGCTTACCATTGCACCCACCCACGTATGCCCTACATGTGGAAGAACCTTCCGTTCCGGACTGCACTCCGGATATAACTCATTCGTTCCACAGCCGTGCTTGCAGTAAACAGGAACGTACGTAAGGGTGAGTGAGTGAGTTTTTAGGGCTTAAAGCCGCGCAAGCCACACAGACTAATTCGCGGCTGAGGAACGTACGTAACAATAGCTTACACTGAATAGGCGCGCACAAGTACTGTCTAGTAGCGGGGCATGTTCTGCTGTTATTGAAGGTGTACGGTGGTCTTCATGCAAAACCAGGTCACTACACAGTCAGCGGCCTAATGTACTTGACCAGTTGAAGCCTCAGCTGTGTTTGGGTAACGTTTACAGTTTTAAGGCCCATCTTTTTGGCATTTCCAGGCTTGCAAATCGATCGTAGCTACTGTATTTTGGTGGTGTCCGTCTAGCATAGTTACTGTAGGCAGATACCATCGGAAATATTTAAATCATTAGAAATCCAAGCATAGGCCGATTGACTGGGATTAACTAGAACAGGTTCGGACCGTTGCAGTTCTCGTTTGCACGACCAGCAAGCCTCAGTGTATCGATTCCATGGGGCTGAGTATCATTAATTGTAAGGTAGAGCGTATAGGCACACTCATAAGGGCAAGTGTAAAGGGCAAAATAAAGGTCATCTTCTGTGAAGCCTAGTTTTCCTATACTTGGCATCTTTAATTAATCTTTAATTTGCATCTTAATCAGAGAAGAGAGAGAAAAAAAAGCAGCCCTCGATCAAAATTATCTAGTGTATAAGTAAGTAAGCTGATAGTGTTTAAAATCCGTGTGCGTGTACGCTACTGTTTCAAATACATCTGTGTGCGCGCGTGTGTGTGTTGTGTTGTGTTGTGTTGTGTTGTGTTGTGTGTGTGTGTGTGTGTGTGTGTGTGTGTGTGTGTGTGTGTGTGTGTGTGTGCAGGTCAGCTTCGGGACTTGTTGGCCAAGAAACAGCGGGAGAATCATGCCTGCTTTAACACTTCGTACAATTTTGTTTGCAACTGTGATTTTTGTCGTCTCTGTAACAAACGGGACGTAAGTGACAAAAGATTTGTAAAGCCTTTACATGTTTTATAATTTGGTGATAAACGATCTGTTCCTCAGCTGCCGCTTGGAAAGCACATGCTTTAATATTTTAAAACGACTCGTGTAATGTAAAGAAAGACTGAGATTAGCACCAACAGCAAAACATAACAGCAGCTGTTAGATATGAAATAACTGTATTCCTGTTTTGCTTTACAGTGGACAACTCACTGGGGAGTGTTCCAATACTGCAGGTACGCAAGGGTGTTCCTCTGTCTGTCTGTCTGTCTGTCTGTCTGTCTGTCTGTCTGTCTGTCTGTCTGTCTGTCTCTCTCTCTCTCTCTCTCTCTCTCTCTCTCTCTCTCTCTCTCTCTCTCTCTCTCTCTCTCTCTCTGTGTTTGTGTGCTTTTATCCGAATTCTCAATTTTCCGAAACTAAAGAAAATTTGAGAAATCATCATTTCCGATTTTCTGCCTGCAGGTGACTGTTACTTCATTTTCAAAACGGATTGTGACTGGAACTATACAAACTGGACTGTACAGGAAGGTCGGTATTTTTTTATTCGTATTGTTTTCAACTTGTTTCTTAAACATATTTACAGTAGTTCTTTTGTATAAAGTCTTCTGTCCATGAACTCTGGAATTCACTACAATTACATTGAGGTTGCTACAAAGTAGTGCTACACGTATTGTGTAGAATACGTCACAGTAACAAATTAACTTGGAGTAATTTAGCGCTACACGATCACCGCGTGCAGTCAACATCAAGTTAGTAAAATTTTCAACATGCTTACTTCAGATTAGTCAGGGCAACCCTCCCGTTTTTGTTGTTGTTGTTTGCATGTTTGTTTGTTTCACCGGTGGGGCGGTCGGTGGTCTAGTGGTTAAGAGACTTGTCACCAATGCGGGAGGTCAGAGGTTCGAGTCCCACTCGGGGCAAAGAATTTTTCCTTCTCGTATGTGGCACCGTTCATTCGGGCCGATCGTCGGGGGTTCTCTCCGGGTACTCCGGCTTCCTCCCGCTCTGCATTGGAAATGTTCAGCCCAGCAAATTTGAACAAGATGGCCACTGACCAGCCCAATATGTTGTTTCCATTTAATCACCTGCTGTCGTCACGGTCGTTCTTTTGTAATGCCATGTATACGGGAGGACACACACACACACACACACACACACACTCTCTCTCTCTCTCTCTCTCTCTCAATGGAAACAACTGACCGGGCTTGTCAGACCAACCTTGGTTTTGGAGGAGAGACGTCAAGTTGTTTTCTTTGAAATCTATGACGTTTTCCTCATTGGGATGACGCATAATACATTTGACGTAATAACTTTGACTCGGATACAATTCTTGCAATGAAAGCAGCCCCATGAAAATTGAAGTGTTGCTGCTGCGCAGTGTAAAGATCGAATTTATACCGGCTCAATGTGTTTAACAGACAAGTCTGCGCGGCGAACGTTTTTTCACTATGTGTTATGTCTGCTGCGCGCGCGCGCACACAGACACACACAGACATACGCGCGCGCGCACGCACGCACGCACGCACGCAGACTTGCGCGAGCCGCGTTTGTGCATGTGCTCCATTGAGACCTATGTGGTGTTCTCTCACTCTACTATGCTATTGAGTGAGAGTCAGTGGGAAAAACAAAGCTCACTACATCAATGAAACTCCCGCTTTCCCCGTCTACAAATAGAGAACTTCCGAAAAGTGACGACACACCCCCACGTCAATCAAACATGACGTCGGCAAACTGACGCTGATACAGTTTTGCGTCAGTGCGCGTGTGCCTTTTCTGCGATGTTTGTGAGGCGTGTGGCTTGTGTAAAGGAAATGTGCTTCGAGTACAAATTTTCGAGTCAACTGACGACAACGGCTGCAGTGAATTTTTCTAATTTTTTTGTATATTTTTTATGGCACCCCAGGCTCATTATCTATGTATAGTAGGAGCGATTTTGAGATCTAAAGTGTGTTCACCAGCACTTTCATCAGGTACGGTTTACGCCAAAAGTACAAAAGCGACAACCTCCAAAATTCACTCAGTTGAGAGTCCGTATTCATGCTATCTATGTCCCAAAAATGGAGTGGTTTAGGTAAATATTACGCGTTTAAACGCCAGAAAGCCACTTCTTTTGAAAAGGGCGATAACTCGCAAATCATGTGTGCAATCGTACCTGGATCGGGCCTTCTATTCAACAATCTTGATTCATTTAGAAACCCCAAATTTGAAATCGATCGGTTCAGTATTTTCGGAGAAATAGGCATCTGAACTGGGTTCACATGCAATGTCAACTCAGGCTCGGTTTACATGAAAACTATAAGAGCGACCATTTTCTAGTAGTGAGTCAATTCAGAGTCCGTATTCAAGCTATCTACTGCAAAAAAATTGAGTGATTTAAATAAATATTACGCCTGTACACGAAAGACAACCAACTTGTCTCAAAAGGGCGATAACTCCCAAATCACTTAAGCAATCATCACACGCTTGAATCGTCTAATGTAACATTTTGATAAATTTGGATACCCCAAATTTGAAGCCATTCGGTTAAGTATCTTCGAAGAAACGGGCCCGGACACAATTCACACACGCACACACATCCGCACAGACGGCACTCACTGAGGAGGAGAAGTGCGTTCGGAACATCATACGCGTCAGCATCGATGACGCAAGTTTTCTTACGTCATTGTCAGAGTTACACTTGCAAAATCGTCTCTGCGGGAGATCGGCAGTGACGTGCGTTTGTACCACAGATGCTTGCCTATGAACGTGGAAATTTTAGCCCGTCCTATTATGTTGTTTCCATTACTATGGAAACAACATAAAAATGAACGCAATTCTAAATTCCAAAATTTAAAGAGCTGAGCTGACCCTTCGCACCACGTGATTGTAATGTGTTTATGTCCAGTGTGTGAGAGAATGCGTGTGATTCACGTGAGCGTGCGTGTTGGGTTCAAGTTCGCGGCGCTTTGAGCCGATTCATGAAATTAGGTAAAGCGCCTGTACAACACTTGCCTGTACAATACTTCATTATTATTATTATTGTTTGTTTGTTTGTTTGTTTCCTTCTTTCTTTCCGAAAGGACTTTCAGTCAGAGGTTTGCCTATACTAGCTTGAGATAAGACCAGTGTAGTCCCTGATTATTACAAATTCAATTGTTCAAGTGACGGCCTTGTTTTGGTAGAGCTTTGGGCTGTCAGTGGTGGGTCGTGAGTTCGATTCCCTGGTTGGACCAAAAACGTTGTGCTGACATTTTCTTCTTTAGTATCACCTATATAGCGGAAAAGATTGCTAAACGCCTAAGTGAACGACCAGCTTCTTTTGTTGTCATTTGTCGAACTACCATGACACCAAACACCTCGAGACATTGAGCATTACGTGAACAGTACTGTTGATGAATATCCTCAGAACGGGCCTTGGCGTCCGCAAAATATCCAATGTATTAGCTATTCTACATCCGAAATAAAGAAGGCCGATTTTGATGTATGGTGCATGTGTATGGACTGCAAATACATATGTTGTGATAACCCTAATCAGACGGTTACCTGGTGCTAAACTGAAGATTGAATGTTTGTGTTTTACAGATCCATATGGATATCTTTTGCACCTCGCTCCAGACACTCTGACGGGAACCATCGGGAGCGACTGGTTGTGTTCAACACAGTCCCATAATCGTTGTCTGAGGTTCGACTACAAAATGAACAACGAACAGAACACCTTACGAGTGTACCTCACATATGAAAATTCAGCCACAACGAAACTGTTGCTCAGTGTTACAAACGTAGCACCGATGTGGAAAGAGGTCAAAGTACCAGTCACAGCCACAGAGCGTTTTAAGGTATTATTTTATTGAAATTTGGGGTTCGGCCATATTTCCTTACAGTTCATTGACAAAGTCATTACAATGAATGGCCCCGACCAGTCCTCATGAACTCTCCCTTGTGTAAAGTGCAAGCCTGTCGTAGCATACTCGATTTTGTTGTATTTTTACTCTTGGTTTCGTGGTTGTTTTGTAGCTGTAGTTGGAGGTGGTGACGTTGTTATTGTCTTTCTCTTTTCGTCTTTTCCCTTGCGAGTAGTCACATATCTGAAAAGGACCCTGCGCTTGCACCCACAGTATATAGTATTATGCTCCTGTCACATATGTGCTCCTGTCACATAATTATACATGTGCTTTATTCTAACATTACCTCTGTGTGTGTGTGTGTGTGTGTGTGTGTGTGTGTGTGTGTGTGTGTGTGTGTGTGTGTGTGTGTGTGTGTGTGCAGATAATAATTGCAGGAGAAATAAAACCGGGGTCAACTACTGGTATTTCTGTGGTCAACATCGATTACAAGACATCTGACTGCGACGGCAGGAAAGCTACGACAAGAGCTACCGTTATACCAACTCACTCAACATCGCCAACATCACTATCATTGTCACATGGCGCCACATGTGAGTAGCCTTGCTTTCAGCGATTAGCTATAAGAGAGAGAGAGAGAGAGAGAGAGAGAGAGAGAGAGACAGAGACAGAGACAGAGACAGACAGCGAGAATTATGCGGTACTTGGAAGGGACGAAAATCTTCCTTTCATTACAATTATGCAGTCAGTTTGTTTTTCTGCGTTTTAATCCATGTATTCTGCTTATCACGATATCAGTTGTACTTAAACTTTTTTATGAAAGAGTGTGGAACGATTAATTTGTTCGTCAATATGAAATCAAGTCTAACTAGTTACTTTTTCGTTTGCTTGGTTTCATTCCTTGGTTTGTCCGTTTGTTATGTCTTGCATTTGGCTCTGTGTTGTCTGATTTCACGCCTATTTGCATAGCATTACAGCTCCCTGTGACTTTGGAACAATTTTGAAAAGATTTCTCAGAACGAAATTCGGCTCAGTGCCACATGATAATAATAATGATACTACTACTACTACTACTACTACTACTACTACTAATAATTGAGTATTGTATGGGCGCTTTACCCAGTTTCTTGAATCAGCTCAACGCACCACGAACTGAACCCAACAAGAACGGCCACGTGAACCACACGCATTCTCTCAAACACTGGACATGAACACATTACAATCACATGGTGCAAAGAGTCATCTCAGCAGTTTAAGTTTCGGAATTTAGAGTTGCGTTTTTTTTTTGTTTTTTTTTTTCAGATTTTGTGGACTGAACATTTCCAAAACTGACGGGGAGGAATTATCTGTGAATTTTAACTTCTTGATTCACAAACTTGAATGTCCTAGCTGTGCAGCCGCCAGTTTGAACTGTCTGTTTGTAGCAGTGGACACGGAGGGATCGCCTGCAGTTATCCGTGACGAACCTGCACCGACAGACGTTAACCCTGAGCAATCTGCACCCTCAGCAACTTTACTTATCGTTGTGGCCACGGCCGTTGTTGCCATCGTCGTTGTTGTCGCCGTTCTTTCTGTGTACGTGATGAAAAGTAAGTAACCGATAACCAAAAAGTAAGTAACCGTAAGAAAAAAAAAATCTAGCCTCAATTACACAGTCCACACCACTGCCTCCATACAACAAAAGTACTGATCACAACTTTAACCTCTAAAGTCTCAACCATGTGGGTTTTGTCCAGAGCGAAATAGAATCATAATGCAAACGTTGTCATTATCTACGAAATTTCTGAACACGCAGGGCCAGTTGAGTTTAAAACGTACTTGCAAATGGCCATGAGCAAGTGCTTCAACCTGTTTTTTTTTTTTTTTTTTTTTTCAGGGATCTCCGAAGTGACACTCTTGACACTGTAAACTGTATAAGTTTCAGTGTCGGTCTGGCTAACAGTGGCCCGGCTTTCTCGTTACAGGGAAATACTCACGAAGACCAGCGGAGAACGCTGACGAACATTCAGAAGGTGCGCCACTTCGTCATCAGTTTGCTCCATCCAGGCCATGGATACCGTCACTTCACAGTGTACACAACTACAGCGACATCGAGGACGTCAATCTCTCGGAAAACACAGGTTTGTTTTTAAGAAGGTTCGATTCGATTTTTATTGCGTTTACGATGTTTGTCCTTTTTTTTTTAACAAAGTTAAACGACACCAAAAATCCCCCACCATAATAATAACAAAAACAATAACAAGAAAAACCAGCGTAGTCAAAAGAGAACAAGTCATTTTTGGCCGTGATTTGGTCAGGTGTATGTCACTGTTTTGCATTTCCCGATGGAGTTTTTCTCTACTCCATGTCGCTTCTCTCTTGCCTCTCACGTGCCTTACATTGTCTCAGGTTGCACATTTACATTCACTTGTTTCCTTTCACACATGGCCTGCTTATCTCATGTTGCCCCGCTCCTATCCCATCTCGCCTTCCATTTGATCTGATCTCATAAGTGTTTCTTGCCACAAATAACCTGTCAGGTGCCATTCTCTCATGTTGCAGGTGAACATCGGAACCCAAGAGTCGCATCAGACGGCTACCTGGAACCTCACCCTCTGATGAAGAGTGCTGCCACTTGTGCCCAGGTGAACACTACTACAGCGTCTGGAGACACCGGGAACAGTGACCCAGGAGAGGCGTCGAACTACACGCATCTGAATCCCAGAGATGAAGCGGCTGCTGGAGACCACTACACGCCTCTGAGGTTATTAGGACAGGGAGGCAACTCCAGCGACTACACACAGCTTGGGCCAAGAGAAGAGAATCCAGTAGCTGGTAGTGATGGTGCCTACACGGCTTTGATGCCTGTTGGTTTGTCAGGCGATCGTGAGGTCAGTGGATCCGGCGGAGAGGGGAATGAGGAATGCCAGGATGACTACATCGCTATGGGTCCGGCGAGACGTCACAATCCTGTGTATGAGAACAGTGCGTAGTAATCGCGGAGTGACAAGAACTACTCGATGTCGCACTTTGTATAATGTTGCGAGACTTGAACACTCTGCTTATATTATGTACACGCAATTCGCAACTCAAAGAGAATGAAATTTAATTCCGACGGTCACGGAAAATGAACCATATTATTATATTTCTTCAGTTTTCTGTAAGTGTCCGCAGACAACATAGTCTTTGCGCAGTTTAAAAGGGGGGGGGGGGGGGGGGGGGGGGGGTAAAACGCGAACCAATAGCATAGCATACCATACCAGTCTTTGTGTGGGCGAAGAACACAAATACACGGGACCTCAAGATGCCTATATATTCGCTATATGTGTATTGTGTACGGTAATTTGGTATGGTGTACAGTAATACTGTATCGCTTGAAAGACAGACTGTTCTGATGCTTTTTGTGAATCATCATCATCATCATCATCATCCTTTCGTGTCACTCACTCACTCACTTTCGCCTTTTGCCCCGGGTTCTCCAGGCCTCTCGGTCCTGGGCCAGTCTCTCTGCAGCTGTCCCCAGCTGTATCCCGTGCTCTTGGCATCCGCCTCCAGGTCGCGTTGCCAGAGTTCCTCATTTCGGCGGCCACTTGAGCAGTTCTGCCGGCTTCGAACATGGTCCGGAC
>JACVVK020000839.1:30000-32500 GCA_018292915.2 Batillaria attramentaria
CACTTCTCCTCCTCAGTGAGTGCCGTCTGTGCGGATGTGTGTGCGTGTGTGCGTGCGTGTGTGCGTGTGTGCGTGTGTGCGTGTGTGAATTGTGTCCAGGCCCGTTTCTTGGAAAATACTCAACCGAATGGCTTCAAATTTGGGGTATCCAAATATATCAAAATGTTACATTAGACGATTCAAGCGTGTGATGATTGCTTACGTGATTTGGGAGTTATCGCCCTTTTGAGACAAGTTGGTTGTCTTTCGTGTACAGGCGTAATATTTATTTAAATCACTCAATTTTTTGGCAGTAGATAGCTTGAATACGGACTCTGAACAGAGTCACTACTAGAAAATGGTCGCTCTTATAGTTTTCATGTAAACCGAGCCTGAGTTGACATTGCATGTGAACCCAGTTCAGATGCCTATTTCTCCGAAAATACTGAACCGATCGATTTCAAATTTGGGGTTTCTAAATGAATCAAGATTGTTGAATAGAAGGCCCGACCCAGGTACGATTGCACACATGATTTGTGAGTTCTCGCCCTTTTCAGAAAATGTGGCTTTCTGGCGTTTAAAGGCGTAATATTTACCTAAACCACTCCATTTTTTGGACATAGATAGCATGAATACGGACTCTCAACTAAGTGAATTTTGGAGGTTGTCGCTTTTATACTTTTGGCGTAAGCCGTACCTGATGAAAGTGCTGGTGAACACACTTTAGATCTCAAAATCGCTCCTACTATACATAGATAATGAGCCTGGGGTGCCATAAAAAAATATACAAAAAAAATTAGAAAAATTCACTGCAGCCGTTATCGTCAGTTGACTCGAAAATTTGTACTCACAGCACATTTCCTCTGCAAGCCACACGCCTCACAAACATCGAAGAAGAGACGCACGCGCACTGACGTAAAGTAAGTGCGTCATGTTTGATTGACGTGATGCTGTTTTTTTCTTGGGGGTGTCTCGCCACTTTCTTTCGGAATTCCTCTGTTTGGAGACGTGGTGTTGTATTTTACTTATGCTATGTCGCCATCATCGTGCACTCGCAGAGATGATACGGGATACAACAGACTACAACTCCAATACTTTATGAACAGAATATGCGCGGAGAACAAATTCATGAAAGAAGAAGAATCCAGAACGCTGTGCAGGGCTGCTTACGTACTGAACAGGTCAGATCTAGAACATTTACTCAACTTACTGGAAGGCTCGAAATCTCTCCAAGGTGACGTAATCTACTGACGTTACTGCACCAGCATGTTCTGGGATGGTCTAGAAATTATTTTGCATCGAAATGCAGTATCTTTTCGCAAGAGTCTCTACAACTTGACATGTGGAAAGCGAAAATTTCAGTGGGTTTCGTTTTTGCCACTGACTCACACTCAGAAGCATAATGCAAAGATCTTGGAAACATAAAGATAGTTCACTTACCTCCCTTTGAGGGACAACGCGTAAGAGTTGTCTGCGCGCATTAGCGCGCATCCCGCAGATCTACGCAGTTGTTTGACCCAACCCTACACTAGCCGCCGTAAAACATTTTAAGAAAATAAACAAAAACGAAGATGTCAGCGACTGACAGGTGGTCTCCCCCCATATATTTCGCATGTGTTTTAGGCCTATGGAAAACATAAGTACTCTCAAAGTTCCGGAGGACGAACGAAAGATCTAGTTTGGCTTTCACTGCTGTACGTAGGCTACGCAGTGCATTTCGTTCGATGTGTTCAAGTAAAACTAGTACGGAACACAGAAAGATCGAATGTGCGAGAGATCCAAAGATGGACGCATCCGCTGAATACTTCCTGCTAACTCAGCATTAATCATATCTGCGACCGACGATCCAGCAGATTCTATGTTGTGATATGGTTTTACAATGGTTAGAATGAAGTTCAGCCGGATGATTTTGTTCTGTGTGTGTGTGTGTGTGTGTGTGTGTGTGTGTGTGTGTGTGTGTTCTGAATTTAGATGCAGGTAGACGCTAGCACAATTTAAGTCACCGTGATTTGTAAAGTTGTCAGGGAAAAAAAATTACGCTGTATCTGCGTCAGCCGCGTGTGTTTACTGTTAGTTTACACTGCATGCACACGTACCACTTGAGGTCTTTTTTTTTTTTTTTTGACAAGAAAGCGAAAAAAAAAAAAGTTTGTTTTTCAACAGGAATACCAAAAGAAGTATTTCCCCGTTTATATTTGTCTGTTATTTGAACAATTCGGCGCAGAACACAATTGCATGCTTTTGTGCTTTCCACTTTCCGCCATGCTGTCACTATAGGGGCCAGATCTAGGATGCGCGCTAATGCGGGCAGACAGCTCTTCGCGTTGTCCCGCTATATGTCTCTCTTACGAGGGCAGGAGTGACGCGTCTTTCTGATTCCAAGGTCTTTGCATAATGTGTGTGTGTGTGTGTGTGTGTGTGTGTGTGTGTGTGTGTGTGTGTGTAGGGGGAGGGGGGTGCGTGCGTGCGCGCGCAAGCGCGCGTCTAAGGCGAGAGAGAGAGAGAGAGAGGGTCTCTTCTC
>JACVVK020000839.1:37500-50872 GCA_018292915.2 Batillaria attramentaria
GGGGGGGTAGGGAGGGGTCACTCACACTATTAGGATTTTAAGCAGTTATTATTGAGTCTTTGAAGTTTCCTCTACATAACAACCATACAAAACCAGTTTAATTTATTGCCTGTAATAATTCATCTATGAATAAACCAATGAAAAAGAAAAAATCTGTGAATTACGATCGCTGAATGATCACTTGAATGGAACTTCTGCAAAGAAAGGCAAGGAATTTCGTGACGCATTTCAAATGAATGCATAGATGGGCGTAGATAAATGAACAGAACAAAATGAAACAGCACACTTCTGTGGTGTGAAGTTGCTCCCATTGCAATTGCAAAATCCTACGCATGGGCACAAGAAATATTTCCTACACACAGAATTTTCTTAAGGCAATAAGCAATGTCAGTAACGATCATATGGTACACGATCGAAACGAAAAACAAAACAATTCAAAACAGGTACCTACTTCAAAAACCTGTAGGTCAAGATCAAATTCTGCCACAAACACAGTTCTTTACCTTGCAGCTTCCAAAGTCCCCTCTTCGGTTTTTTATTTCCCGGGGGAAAAATTCATCAATGTTTGTCAAAAAGTTTTACTGGGTCTCTCAAACGGTACCGTAACTACCAAAAGAATCAGCGAAAGATTTGCATCCGGGACACGCACGCATAATGATACATGGAATTATTCGATTTATGTTCTTATCTCAAAGTGACCTCATTCGACTGCAAACATTAACACATTTCGTACCGCGCACGATATCCAGCGTTTTTTGACTTCTTTTCGGTTTTGGGTCCTGTGTGCAAAAACCAGGCAAGATTAACGGTTCCTCGAAGGCTCTTACTGCAGCAAACTCGAGCACAATCAAGGTGCAACACTCCCACTAGAAGAATCCTCCTGAAGAATCCTCCAGATCCGCTGTTCAGACACCACCAGCAGCATAGACCTGTGGCAGAGAACACACCAGCTGCCAGCTGAAGACGAGATCCGGAGAAGAAGATGCGGGTGGCTTGGTCACACACTTAGGAAGCCAGCGTCCAACACCACCAGACAGGCCCTAACATGGAACCCCCAGGGTAAGCGAAAGAGAGGACGGCCGAGGAACACCTGGCGACGCGACCTCGAGGCAGACACCAGAAAGATGGGATACAACTGGAGACAACTAGAGACAATGGTCCAGGACATAGGACTCTGGCGGACTGTTGTAGGCGGCCTATACCCCAGTAGGGGTGACGGGCCTAATTAAGTAAGTAAGTAACATTCCCACTAAGCCAAATCTAAATCCGTGCAGACATGAGGCAACTGGTGCACAACCCAAAACTTACTTTGTAGGAACTGAGTTCATAGATTACATTATTTTCTGAAAATGTACTATGTGACCTAACCGCTGGTTCTTCCTTTCTTCTTTGTTTGGCCTTCAAAGGAGCACAGCTTAACTTGTCCACGCCATCAGATCAACTTTGGCTATTTAAGAATAATTATTGCAGTGATCACAATATTCAAACTCCAGAAAAGGACTTAATCTTTCAACGTTGGCAATGTTTCTTTTCAATAAGTGTGTGTGTGTGTGTGGCACGTCCCTCTAAATTGTGATTCATTCATAGAATTACTTTGTCACTTCACACGCACTGTTTCGAAAAGGTGAAAATCGGTCAAAGTCAATGATGTGTACAACAACAGAAAAAAATAATTAACAACTCCGAAACATCCCGATACATCCGTGGATTTGCATACACCGCAGCGAAGTCATGAGTTTGTTCGATATACATTATTAAATCTTTTAAACACAGCAGGTATTGTAATATTCAGAATATGCACAATGTTGTAACTATCCTCATGATATTATCAGAGATTCCAAAACAGATGGTACTTACAGACTAAGGCGTCTGCCTATGACTGGAATAAGACATTAAAACATGACATGATGATTACATAATATTATGTGTGTTCTAATTCACCATAACAATAGCAGAAATCAGTACTACAGTTGCGTAGTAAACTGATGGAAACAGATGATCTGGAGTCCATTTTTGAGGTCCACCTTGTGAACCTACGTCATATAATTTCAACATCTTGTTCGTCGAGTATGTGTCTAGCTGATGTCACACGGGAGACGTTTTACTCGAATAAACATCTAACACGACTGGAACAACAACAACAACAACAACAAGATTGCACAGACATGTAATAATAATAATAATAATAACAATAATAATAATAATATCTGAGCACTGTGTAGGCGCTTTACCCAATTTCTGTAACTGCATGGCTCAATGCGCCGCGAGCTGAGCCCAACCCGCACGCTCACGTGAACCACACGCATTCTTTCACACACTGGACAATGAACACATCACAAATCACGTGGTGCGAAGAGGCAGCTCAGCAATTTAAGTTTCGGAATTTAGAACTGCATTTTTTTGTTTTCAAATTCTGTGGGCTGAACATTTCTAATGCAGAAGGGGAGGAAGCCGGAGTACCCAGAGGGATCGCCGAATGAATGGTGTCACGTACGAGAAGGAAAAATTCTTTGTCCCGATTGGGACTCGAACCCGACCTCTCACATTGGTGACGAAGTCTCCTAAGCCACTAGACCACCGACCGACTGTTGTGGTCGTGTTCACCGTTTCTATGTCACACGGTTAAAGGCTGCTTCGAACACAAGAGTGTGAGTTATCTTTCTTTGCGGTACGCGAGCTGTTTACAGCTTGAATGGACGACAATACACTCCTGTCAGTCAAACGTGCCGAGCCAACAGAATTCAGCCGATCGCGTCCCGTGGCATAATGAGCACAACACGTGGCATGGTCTGGCAAGCTTTTTGCCAGATACTACAACGTGGGAAGCACGACGTGTGGTTTGATATGACTGAAACATGGAAAGAAAGCAGTAAGTGTATTAACATCATTTGAGGAAAAAGGCCATTACATCAACGTCTTTCATCTTGAATCACCCCCTTTTTCCCATAAAACGGCGCCATGGACGTACTGTGATTTGCCAATACACGCCAGAGGAAAGGGGGGAGGCTTTGGCCTTGGGTCTTGACGAGCAGGTTCGTCTATTAATTGTGATCCATGCTATGTACAGCACATACGTTTTCTGTTTCGATATAATTTCACGTGCCACGCAGCTTCGTGAGAGTGATAGTAATCTCTCAATGTTTCTGCATGCGAAGTCAGTGGTCAGGTTCGGAATTTACTGGAGCAGCCATGACTGTTCTAGTTTAACCGTGAGGTTGAAGGTCACGTAACCTGTGGGAGGCGCTTCTCACTGGTCGGCACAGCCAAATCTGCGGAACACGTTAGGCGAACTTCAAGGCGTTCAAGGCGCCAAACAAACTCAGAACAAGGCTCAGATGGCATTCGACGGGCGCGTATGTCACTCAGGAACACACAAAACGTCGTGTTAGAACGTTTTCATTGTTTGTTCGAACTAAAACCATCCCCGTGTGACATTAGTCTGAGAGAGAGAGAGAGAGAGAGAGAGAGAGTACTCTTGCATAACCAACGAAAGTTCTCGTCAAACTGTGAGTAAAAACGATTTTGCAATTTATCCTTGAGTCTTCACGCAATGGACATGTCATGTGTAATGAGCCTAATCCTTCTCTATCAAACATACACACACACGTACACACAAAGAAAACAACACGCTGACAGGCTTAAATAATTATGTCCCGCCAGCAAACACACCAGATATTCTCTAAGTGTTATACATATACATAATATCACTCCATTACAGGACTTTGCCTTGACATGAAGGTAGGACTCCATTCGCATGGCTGTGTTCCTGCTGATCAGTTCTTTGTGGCGAAAACGCACCAGCAATTGCGGTTTGCTGTAACTCTTCGATGCTGGTTCTGTCTGACCTTAGAGTTCTTTCGGCCGAATCTGAGCTGTGTGGCAATGGCGCATCATATGCCTCTGACGTGACTTAGACTGGGAGACAGGTTGCACGACTGAACGAGTGTCATCACAGTTTTGGCGTTCATCTGCATCACAAAATTTACCATCGTCAGTGCGAATATTGCGTTGTGTTGTATTGTCAAGCGTCTCAATATCACTGCTCCGCGCCTCATTTTGCTTATCATAATGTTCCTCTGTAACACACGTATTATCGTTAGTACGAATATTGCGTTGTTTGGTTTCACCGAGTGGCATCGTCTTATTGTCATCCACGGGTGTTGTTTTACGTTGCTCTGTGCAACCCTCAACTTGTTCATCATCACAGGTTTCGCTTCCTTCTGTTTCACTCGGTCGTTCACTATGGTAATCACAACTCATGCGATTTGAGTCACCCTGTGTATCTGTCACGTTATCACAGTCTTTGTGTTGCTCAGTCTCAGCAAGCTTATCACTGTCCAAGTCATCACCGAGTCTGTATTGCGTTGTTTCACCGCGGAGCCTACCACCATCATGGTCATCACACACTTTGCGTTTTTCAGTTTCGCCAGATTCAATGTTTGTATCAGCAGCAGAATCTTTGACAGCCACAAAGTTTTGTCCAGTGTCTGTGATGGGCACATTTCCCGCTGTCGCAGCATCCGATATAGTTACAACAGCGGCGGAGCCTTCAGCAGGATGAGACTTCACGAATTCATTGTCCACAACAACGTCAGGTTTCAGACGCTCGTCTTGCACACTGTCCTCAGAGACCACGTGTCCATTACATCCATTCATCTCAGGATGTCCAGAAATGTCGGACACACGGCCAGAACCGTCGTTGTCACGAAAAGCAGCAGTCGCCTCCCCTGAAGTCACGTGCTTCCGGTCGTCGCCGTCGGGTTCGATTTGAACAACAGTATCGATCGTTGAGGCAGGAGTTGCAGCTGGAGCAGCTGTGTCACCACTTGAACACGCCTGTGTCTCTGTGTCGCCTGCATTTCGGTATGGAGGTATTCCGTTTGGTGGAGAAGGAGGAGGAGAAGGAGTGGTTGGAGTGTAGAAGTGAGGTGGTGTAGAAGCGAGAGTAGGGGTTGTAGCGTTGCTGTTCGCGTCCGGGGTCAACCCGACCTCTTCGCCGCCTGCCTTGTCGTTTGCAGTGTGGACCACCACAGCGTCTTCGGAGAGATCGCTGGACGCTTGCCTCTTCACGACGTTCTCAGCGAAGTCGCTGGCGCTCGGGTTGATGGTCACGTGACAAATCTGGCTCTGACTTCCGGCTCGTTTGACTCCGCCCTCGGCGCTCGAAATCTTCAGCAGTGACCGCAGGTCACGCTTAGGTGCGTCGTAGATTTGGCTCTGGCTGCCCGCTCGTTTGACCTTGGTGACCCCCAGCAGCGACTCCTCCGGGATTTTCGAAGCACGTGGTCCGTTGTCCCAGAAGGGTCTCCACCCCTTCCCCTTCCATCCACCCCCGTCTCTCTTGCCTTTGCTGCTGTCTCCAGCTGCCGGGACGCACACCGAGTCACGCCTGATGGCGTCGCCGACCGCCAGGCTGTGGCCGTTCCGCTTGAGGAGCTTGTCACACTTTGGGTCCCTTGCGGAGTCGACTTGAATGCTTCGTCTTTTCTCCAGCAGGTTGGCAAGCGATGGTCTGGGCGACAATCTCGGGAAATCGGACTTGTCGAGGAGAATTACCGAGGCGTTGTCGATCCGCACTTTGCACTTGCTTTTCCCGGTCCTGTCTGTAGACAGACAGACAGACAGACAGACAGACAGACAGACAGACAGACACACACACACACACACACACACACACAATGCGCGCACACACACAATGCGCACACACGCACGCACGCACACACACACACCATTAGTAAGCATTTCACTATGTTGCCTCAAAGAACGAAACAATTCTTGACATACCAAGCCTCAACCAGAAACCTGTTTCAGCTCAACATTCCCAGGGGGAAAAAAAAAAAAAAAAAAAAAAAGAAGAAGAAGAGCAAAAGTTGGGAGCCAAGGTTTTTTTTTTTTTTTTGTTTTTTTTTCAGTGTTGTTCCGACAACCTGATGGGATTGCAACAGAGGGTAAAGGAAAAGGGGGGAAAATGTGTACATATTTTCGGCAGTGCCAGGTAAAAACAGGATCATGGCGTCTACGAACTAGATGACTGCTAACCATGACGACCAAACACTGACAGTAAGTGACGGGACAGCACGTTGTCGCTCGGTCAGCACACTTTTATTTTTATTTTATTTTTAAATCATTAAGAAATTGAATTAATAAATGATTGTGAAAATTAATAAGAGGTTTTCCGGCTCAATGAATTCGAAGTATTGTCCCTATATACAGGGAGGGAGCCGAGAGAGCCCAATGGTAAAACGTTGGACTTTCGATGTTCGGGTCGTGAGTTCGAATCCTGGCTGAGGCCAAATATTTCTGCTGGCCTTTTTCTCGCTGCCAGGTCTTTGGAATCACCCATACGTGATGGAAAAGGACGTTAAACTCCAAAGCACCCACCCACTTATCCCATCTTTATATATATTTGTATATAATCATATCGAATGAGTGTGTCTTGGTACACATCTTTGCAGAAAATGGATCGAACAGAGATGAGAAGAAACTGATGATCAAGGGAAAGCTCTTGAGTGAGTGGAATTGATCATCATCATCCTATGACAAACATGCTGCAGAGGCTGCCGCTGTAGCCAAAATCAAAAGCAAGACATGCTTTTGAAACTCGCCTCACAACCTATAAGAACGAGTATAATTGTGGAATATGCGATTCTGATACAATTTCAAGGCATGCTTAGCATGTGAACAAAACTGTGAAGTCACACCACAGGCATGCATGTCATTGTTAAACTGTGATACAGCGATTACAATGGCAAGCAAACACTGTTTAGTACACTCAGTAATTGAAAATAATTATGACCATGCCGTCATGCTTACGTAATAGGAGCTGAACATGCGTCACCATGCTATGACGTTAATGGGAATGGTTGTTTAATGATAATGCTTATCCTAATGTAGTAATGACATATTTCGATTATATTTTGGGAGCACGTCCTTTTGGGTATTCCGATGCCCACTTTTGCAGTGTAGCCTTGGTAGATGGTTAAAATGTTAAGAATAATTCTTGAAACTCCAATGAAACAGTCGATGATGAGGGTACGATGCATTGAAAACGATGCATTGAAAACTAAAGATTAGAAACTCTCAATTACAACATTGAAGAGATTACCGTATACTGATCCAATCTGTAGGCATGTGTGCTAAAATAGTGCTATTCTGGCTGAAACAAGAAACTAATATTCGCTTATAGTTTTGTGTAAGAAAGAAAGAAAGAAAAAAAAACGGAAAAGAGAAAACGCTTTCCCCTAACATGTATTACACACCCACACACATTCACCCCACACACACACACTCCCACCCCCCACCCCCCACACACACACACAGACAGATTCGTCCATCAAAACAGGAATTAGTCTCATATAACCTTGATAACAACTGAAAATATATGTCCAATCAATGTAAAGTCTTGGCACTTTGCCTAAAGGTATGTTTACACTGAACCTCGTGTTCCGTTACCCCCATCATCTTCTCCAAAAACTAACAAAAGCTGTGCAACTAACTCCAGAGAGCAGCATGGGAATGGTTGTGAATGTTGCATGAAGAATTTGTACGAAAGAAGAAGGAATGCTAGTTAATATGATAAGGCAGGCTAAGAAAACAGAGAGAGAGAGAGAGAGAGAGAGAGAGAGAGAGAGACTGACTGACTGACTGAAACTTTATTTTCCAAGGATGAGAACATAGACGCACAGGTCTCTCTAACTGTCTGTCCTTGACACACACACACACACACACACACACACACACCACACACAACACACACACACACACACACACACACACACACACACACACACACACGCGCGCGCACACACACACACACACACACACACACACACACACACACACGGGGCATACATAACATTACATACATGGCATAGAGAGAGAGAGAGAGAGAGAGAGAGAGAGAGAGAGAGACACACACACACACACACACACACACACACACACACACACACACACACAGTGGATGAGTCCGTGTCTTTGATCGAAGAATGTGTGCTTACTTATGAGAAGAGGGAATGGGCGTCTGCAGAAACAGGAGATGGACGTCTGCACAAGCACTAAAGTGCACACTGGAGGGATTCGCGTCCACAAATACAGCAGTAAGATAAAACAAAGATATATGCGTCCGCTTAACACAAGGGAGAGGCGCGCGAGAGAGTTAAAGAATAGTCAAAACACCAAGGGGTGATAACATTAACACGTCAACAAAACACTTCTGAAGACGGTAGAGGTTTGTCTGCAAAACACAGTTATGAAAGCAATTAGTACACGACAAGAGTCTTGAACTAGGGTAGAGAAGGAAACATGAAAATATGCGCGTCGCTAAAAACATGAGTAAAACCAGTTTGATGGGAAGGAAATTCAGGCAATCAGCACAAAGTGGGGTGAGGGACGGGGTTCTTACAGCAAACGTTGCAAGTGAGAATGAGGAATTGCAAAGTGTTGCATTGAAGACCATACAGTTAGGCTGAAGCGTGTCTAAAACATTGGCGAATACAGAATAGCAAGCAGCCTGCAAAGACCAGGAGTGGATTTGTCGCGCTTGTGCGAGCAAAGGAGATAAGATGAGCCAGGTGATGCTTTACGCAATCACTGAAATAACACTGCGTAATGAGGTAACGAGAGGTACAAGTGGGCAACGACATGATGAAGACAGGAGGTGGGAGCCGTCAGTTTGAACGAATGACAGAGAGAGAGAGAGAGAGAGAGAGAGAGGAGAGAGAGAGAGCTACGGTCAGTTTTAAACAAACACAGTAAAGAGGACCCATAGCGGCCAGTGTTAAACAAACACAGTAAAGAGGACCCATAGCGGCCAGTGTTAAACAAACACAGTAAAGAGGACCCACAGCGGCCAGTGTTAAACAAACACAGTAAAGAGGACCCACAGCGGCCAGTGTTAAACAAACACAGTAAAGAGGACCAACAGCGGCCAGTGTTAAACAAACACAGTAAAGAGGACCCATAGTCTCCCTAAATGACTGTGGCACAGACAGGCGATATTGTTGGTCTAGAGCGGTTACACCAATCACATTACAGAACAACTCCTCCTAAGAACCAAAGACAGAAGAAACACAAATCTTCAGCGTCGTAGCCAAATCTGATGCCTCATTCATTATGCGTAACGCGGTCCAAGAATACATGGAAACACGATGCAGTTACAGAATCTAGAGAGGACAGGAAATAAACAGCAATGTTAAACTTTCATTGCGGAGACAGTGTAGACAAATTACGTCAACACTCGTGGGAACTGACTCCAACTTCACTTCGCATTCATCTTATTCTTCTGCCTCCTTCTCTTAGAACCGCGTGTTTCCTTGTAGTCCGACTGGCGGCGAT
The DNA here is from genome assembly GCA_018292915.2 of Batillaria attramentaria. Lineage (NCBI taxonomy): Eukaryota > Metazoa > Mollusca > Gastropoda > Batillariidae > Batillaria > Batillaria attramentaria. Next base: position 46,837 of record JACVVK020000839.1, read on the forward strand.
TTGGTCTGCATTATTAATGAGGCTTCACTTTCACAGCACAGTCACTGATCTTTCTTTCTAGATGCTACGTCTCCTGGAACAGCAGAGAAGGCGACAGACAGGACTGATTGCAGTTCAGGCACCCCTCTCGTGTTTTCTCGAGGGCAAGCCTTCGCTCCATGGGGCAAAAAAAAAAAAAAAAAATCGAAACTTGACTATCTTTGTGGTGGGAGGATGAACACTAATACAAGTCAAGGACATATTAACGGACACTGACTAACACTCCAGGAAAATGTACATCACCCTCACTCGCCAAAAGCACGCGTGTGGTGTTAGTCGAAAATGTCCAGCCCTAACACCAAAGACATGCGCCATAATTATGGGGATCCCATCAAATGCTGTTGCACAGTCACTGAAGCTCAGACAGTGAACGTCGTCGAAGGGCTTAGGTGCGCTGTCAAGTTTCCTGCATTAACCTGCCGTTTCATTGTGTTTAGCCACCAAGAGAAAGAGATCCACTAAAACGTTTTCTAGTACCCTGACCCTCGGGGATTTATTTATTTATTTATTTAGCAAAGAGGGAGGCTGGATACAAAGACGGGTAACAAACGTGCCTAGCACAAACCGGACACACGACCAATCACCAACCAAATCATTCTACTCTGCGCAACCGCTGTAACACCAGACCACGAAAAAAGCAAAAGCTAAACTATGATATTAAGCAGCTGTCTTTCGCACTTATGCAATCTTCATATCTGCCTTACATCATTCACCCTAGATCAGCCCCTACAAAACAAACTCCATTCTTCTAAACCACACCAAATTACTGAAATCACACCTGGTATAAAAAACAAACAACACACGGCCGATAATCGACCACACCATTCTACTGTTCGCCGCTGCTGCGACAACAACGGGACACGGAAAAGACAAAAAAGCTAAACTATAGAAAGCAGCTCACAGCAATCTTCACACAACTGCCTTCTTACGTTCTTTCACCCTACGTCACTCTCAGCTCAGCAAAAGCACGATCATACTTCAATCCTCCAATCCACACCAAATATGACATCATCAGTAATCATATCATTGTTGAAATGGTCACTGCCGTAGTTCTGGAGGGGACAAAGTCCATCCCGTGCACGGTCGCCGAAGAAGTAAGAGACTGGTCAGACGTAGCGGTTTTGCATGTCTACCAGCGGTAACCTGCACTTTTATCCAGTTAAACCGACTCACCGGAAGGAATGAAGCGCAACGCCGTCGGCTCGCCAGTAAATAGAACACTGTCCTTTTTTTCCCCCGGTCAATCGCCGCTGATCGTGCGTTTTTGCTCTTTGTGTATTGTCCAGCGCCGGTGCAGCTGGTGGCCAAAGTGTGTCGCGAAGTGTGACCGCAACCCCAGCACAATACACATTAGAGCTAAAGAGACTAAGGAAAACAGAGGAGGCAATACTGGTGAAGGCCGCCAAAGAGGGGCCGTATCACCCAGCATGTCCCTCATATGTGATTTTGGTCCCCTGAAAAGTGTCCTCCCTCTTTCCTATCTATTTTTCTGTGCTGGGAACTCCTAGATCTAGTTATCACTCTTCCCATACAGGCATAGTTCTCTCCCTTTCCACGACTCTGCTCTGCAGGCGGTCTACGGTATTATGGCCAAGGCTTTGTTCATGCAGCGTTCACGCAATCTCAGATTCATGATCACTTCCACGGCGCAGGCCACCCATAATGCTTGCCTGGCCGGCGAAGGTGTCTGCTCTAATACGACAGTGACCATTTCAACTGTGTTATCAGTTAACGCGTACTATGTATTGCACGCCTATATCCCCCAGCGTGTCGACGTGAATAAATGCAAGATGCCGTTGGAACTGAAGCCACTCGGTGCAGATGCACTAAGATGTAAAAGGAAAACAGTGCAGGCACACCGATACGTACTGACTACTACATACTCATCCAGCTGCACTATCTGCTCTATCTTAGACTCCTCCACTCCTTCGTTGATGCAGAGGCGTTTGAGGGCGCAGCACTGTGCCTGTCGAAACAAAAGGCTAGAAGTTGTAGACATACACAATTACATGTGCAAAAGGTATAGGTGAGTGTATCAATTGTATGTGTTTTGAAAGATGTACTTGTATCATTGTATGTTTCTGTGTTTTGTTGTTTATTGTAAAATTACCCCCCCCCCCCCAATAGAAAACAAACAAACAAAAAACCCCAACAAAAAACAACAAACAAACAAACAAACGAAAAACAACAACAAACAAAAAAAAAACCCATCAAACACACACAAAAAAACACACAAAAACTACAACAGCAACAACAACAAATAAACCCAGAATTAAAAAATAATTACGTATACTTGACTCCTGCAAGTGACGCCTTGTCTCCCATAGCATAGTAAAGAAGAAACGTCGTCTTAACAGATAACGCCAACACATACAAAAATTCGCACATGGTACTTGTCAGTATATATGTAGAATAGTGGTATATGTCACAGTTTTTCTTTACAAACACATGTATTGCTTACTTACGCCTGAAAGAGAGAGATATATATATATATATACGATAATCATAAATCTAAGGACATCAAGTTAATCAATCGCAACCACGTCAGCAAAGAAATCCAAATTCAATTTCAAATTAAAAAATACTTTATTGTCCATTAAATAACAGCTATAAAATTGAAAGTCGTCTTTGGACTCACAGCTCGAAACAAAATAAGAATGAAAAGAATGCACAACTTAACTTAAAAACCTCTCTCTATTCTAACCGATACCTCTTACTTCTGTATCACAAAGCCGTAGTCTAAAGCGCACGGTTACACGACTGCCAGTCTGCATGTTGCCGTACTCGGCTGCCTGCTAGCGGGCAGCGGTTTTGGCGCACACGCAGCCTGCGGCGTTGCAAGGTTTGGGCATGGCAGTGATTGGTCAGTTGGCTGTACGGGCTGCCTGTGGCCAGCTGGCTGCCAGGAAAAATAGAACGGCTTTCTATTCCCGCGCCGGCACCGGCAAGGGGCATTTGCCAGCTGGCCGCCAGCGATTTAATTAGGGTTTCCTGCGTTTCCAGCCCTGCAAGTACCAATCCTGCCAGCGTGTAGCAGCGGCCCTAAGAGTTGTTTCATGTTACGTATGCCAGTGGGGTTGCAGCGTGCTGTTTTGTTTTGGAAGCTCTATGATGGGTTCGCACTTGCTGACGTGCATTAGTGGACATGTGTGTGGGATCGGAATGTTAGTTATGATCCCCGTCATTGGTGCTTGATGCGTGTGATAAGAGTTGTTACCTACAAGACGGGGCAGTTGTTTCGATACACGTACACCTATAGCTAGGCTATTGTCGGTATCTCAATATGCTGCCTCTCGTCCCAGGTTGGTAGTGTCCAGTCAGGAGAGAAGGTTTGCTAAGATGCTTCGTGTGAAAATCATGGCCAATGTAACCAAGTTTAGGACCACCAGAGAACTCTAGGAAACCAAGTGTCTTTCAAGGGTATGCATATGCTGTGGCGTGCTGGGGGAACTGCAATAGCCGAACAGAGCGTTGGGCTGTCAACGCTTGGTCGTGAGTTCGAATCCTGACTGAGGCCAAGTATTTGTGCTGGTCTTTTTCTCATTGCCCCGTCTTTGATATCACCCATACGCGGTGGAAAAGGGCGAAAAAGTCCCAAACAAACGTAGTGTCTGTTTCGCCTATGGGATTTGAGAAAATGAACTCTCTAAGTTTACCAGTGTATCTGTGCATTGTGATTCACCTTAAAAAGCTGCAGTTTGACTTCAGTTTCCCTGAGACTGTTTTGGATCTTCTTCTTGCGACTGTACAGTAACTTCAGCCGGAAGTGCTCGTGGTCCTGCACGGCCACCACCAGACCTGCGCACAACAGAACAGGAAGTGTGAAGCCGATTTGTCGTCTGCGGGAGTCAACAAAATGAAACGTGTGACCTGTTTCATTATTCTCGAGAATACGGTCTCTACCATAGTTCAAAAGTTCTAGCTGTCATGGTTTCATCTCGAGATAATGTACAACAACCCAGAAATACAATGTAGAAATCACATTCCTGGATCAATT
>JACVVK020000840.1:0-50340 GCA_018292915.2 Batillaria attramentaria
GGCATCCCTAGGCGGTTCTTGCTGCAGCAAACACGATTGTAATCAAAGTACATTCCAACTAAGCAACATTAAAATCCATGCAGGCGCAATGAAAATATGATTTTTGTTGTTGTTGCTGTTGTATGTGTGTAACGCCATTGCTGCACAACCCCAAAATTCCTTGGTAGGGTTTGAGTTGACATGTCGTTTAAATCGGGGGTTTGGGGCAGGGGGACATGCTATTATCTTCCCATTGCCAACCACAAGAAGGTGGCCGCACGAACTAATTTGACCACAAAGTCGCCGTACATAAAAGTACACGCCTAAAAAATTTTGAGACGAAGCTCCGGCTGGTTGGGAGCCGTTTTAGCGAACTGTGCATGTGATGAATATTTTTCCCCACCTCATGCTTTGTCATCTTGCGAAACTAGCGCCGGGAAATGGAAGAAAAAGATATGGCGGCAGGGCCGGGGGTGGGAGTGGGGGGGGGGGGGGGGAGGAGGGGAACATACTGCGTTTGAGCCTGTTCCTCTCTCGTCCATGCGAAAGTCCCACGCAACTGTCACCAGAGAACGTGGCTGGTAGTTACGATAGAGCCAGGTTTAATTGTTGAGTGCAGACGACTCAGCACGAATGGACCGTGTGGCCTCACATCACAACTCCCCGCCGGCGTCCTCTTTGATCGGTCCGACTTGGCGCTGGACACTTCCTGTGGAATCTGGCGGTGTTTGCGTACTAATTAAACTCGGGGGGTGTCCTATTAGTTCTGATGATTTATGTGCACAGTTTAGGATGGGTTGGTGTTTTCGTGTCTAACGTTCTTTTCCGCCACGTATGAGCGACACCATAGAGGGGCAACGTAAAAATGTCTTTAAATTCAAGGGTTTTTGTTGTTGTTGTTTATTTGTTTCTCTTTTTCCCCAGTAACTACGGGGAGCCGGGGTGGTCGAATGGTAGAGTGTTGGACTTCTAATGCTCGGGTCGTGAGTTCGATCCCCGCTGGGGCCAAATATTTGTGCTGGCTTTTTCATCGTTGCCCCGTCTTTGATATCACCCTATGTGGTGGAAAAGGACGTTAAACCCCCAAAACACCACCCACCCTCCCCAGTAACTACGGCTGCAGTTGAATACAATTGCGTCTTCTATTCCGCTTCAAACATTGAGATTGTGTACCGCAGCATTCATAAAGCTTAATTTTGTGCTCCACTTTTCCTGTGTGACATCGCGATTTGCAGTAGAATAACTGGGTTTTTGGCATCATCATCATTAGCTTGCTTTACGTCCTATGGCTATGGGTTTTTGTCTTTCTTCTTCTTCAAAGAAATGGCGGAGGAAGGGGGGGGGGGGGGGGGTCCGAGCCTTTGTCTCTACTCCCTCCCTCTTCTTCATCCATGTCGTGTGATACCATGCATACTAATGTCACAGTGTCGACCTATAATCAATCTCTCTCTATCTCTGTCTGTCTGTCTCTCTCTCTCTCTCCTATGTGGTGGAAAAGGACGTTAAACCCCCAAACACCCACCCCCACCCACTCTCTCTCTCTCTCTTGCTCGTCTTTGATATCATCCGCCTCCGTAGTCTTTGATATCATCCGCACGTTAACTCCCAAATACCACACCACCACCCACCCCACCCGTCAATCATGCCGGATGATGATGCAATGTGTCTCCTCATAATGTTGTAGTATAGTTGCTCTCTCTTTCTCTCTCTCGTCATAGATATGATCGATATTATCGACGTGGTGGAAAAGGACGTTAACCCCCAATTACATACTCTCTCTCTTTATGCTCTGTATGCGATAATCAGACGAGATTAACCCTTAGCAACATCTAGGCAGTTTTTAATGCAGCAATCACGAACATAATCGAAGTACAACACTCCCACTAAGCAACATTTTAAATTCATGCAGACTTAAATCAAATATGATTTTTTTTTAATATATTTGTAACGTCATTGGTGTACAACCCCAAAATTACTTGGTAGGGTTTGAGTTGATATGTAGCTTAAATCGGGGGGGGGGGGGGAGTTTGAGGCAGGGAAACATGCTATCATCTTCCCATTGTCCGTCTGCCCGTCCGCCGGCTGCCCGCCCGCCCGTCGGTCCCTCTCTCTCTCTCTTTGCTCGTCTTTGGTATTATCCATATGTGATGAAAAGAACGTTAACTCCCAAATACCCCCCCCCCCCCCCAACACACACACACACACCCAGTCAATCATGCCGGGTGATCAAATGTAACTCCTCATGATGTAACAGAAACGCTCTCCCCCCTCCCCCCCCTCTCTCTCGTCTTTGATATTATCGATACGTGGTGGAACAGGACGTTAACTCCCAATTACATACTCTCTCTTTAGACTCTCTATGCGAAAATCAGGCAATATTAACCCCTGGCATCCCTAGGCGGTTCTTGCTGCAGCAAACACGATTATAATCAAAGTACAACATTCCCACTAAGCAACATTAAAATCCATGCAGGCGCAATGAAAATATGATTTTTGTTGTTGTTGTTGTTGTATGTGTAACGCCATTGCTGCACAACCCCAAAATTCCTTGGTAGGGTTTGAGTTGATATGTCGTTTAAATCGGGGGTTTGGGGCAGGGGGACATGCTATTATCTTCCCATTGCCAACCACAAGAAGGTATCCGCACGAACTAATTTGACCACAAAGTCGCCGTACATAAAAGTACATGCCAAAAAAATTTGAGACGAAGCTCCGGCTGGTTGGGAGCCGTTTAGCGAACTGTGCATGTGATGAATATTTTTCCCCACCTCATGCTTTGTCATCTTGCGAAACTAGCGCCGGGAAATGGAAGAAAAAGATATGGCGGCAGGGCCGGGGGTGGGAGTGGGGGGGGGGGGGAGGGGAACATACTGCGTTTGAGCCTGTTCCTCTCTACAAGATAACTCGTCCATGCAAAAGTCCCACGCAACTGTCACCAGAGCACGTGGCTGGTAGTTACGATGGAGCCAGGTTTAATTGTTGAGTGCAGACGACTCAGCACGAATGGACCGTGTGGCCTCACATCACAACTCCCGCCGGCGTCCTCTTTGATCGGTCCGATTTGGCGCTGGACACTTCCTGTGGAATCTGGCGGTGTTTGCGTACTAATTAAACTCGGGGGGTGTCCTATTAGTTCTGATGATTTATGTGCACAGTTTAGGATGGGTTGGTGTTTTCGTGTCTAACGTTCTTTTCCGCCACGTATGAGCGACACCATAGAGGGGCAACGTAAAATGTCTTTAAATTCAAGGGTTTTTGTTGTTGTTGTTTATTTGTTTCTCTTTTTCCCCAGTAACTACGGGAGCCGGGGTGGTCGAATGGTAGAGTGTTGGACTTCTAATGCTCGGGTCGTGAGTTCGATCCCCGCTGGGGCCAAATATTTGTGCTGGCTTTTTCATCGTTGCCCCGTCTTTGATATCACCCTATGTGGTGGAAAAGGACGTTAAACCCCCAAACACCCACCCACCCTCCCCAGTAACTACGGCTGCAGTTGAATACAATTGCGTCTTCTATTCCGCTTCAAACATTGAGATTGTGTACCGCAGCATTCATAAAGCTTAATTTTGTGCTCCACTTTTCCTGTGTGACATCGCGATTTGCAGTAGAATAACTGGGTTTTGGGCATCATCATCATTAGCTTGCTTTACGTCCTATGGCTATGGGTTTTTGGCTTTCTTTTTCCCCAAAGAAATGGCGGAGGAAGGAGGAGGGTTGGGGGGGGGGGGGTCCGAGCCTTTGTCTCTACTCCCTCCCTCTTCTTCATCCATGTCGTGTGATACCATGCATACTAATGTCACAGTGTCGACCTATAATCAATCTCTCTCTATCTCTGTCTGTCTGTCTCTCTTTCTCTCCTATGTGGTGGAAAAGGACGTTAAACCCCCAAACACCCACCCCCACCCACTTTCTCTCTCTCTTGCTCGTCTTTGATATCATCCGCCTCCGTAGTCTTTGATATCATCCGCACGTTAACTCCCAAATACCACCCCACCCACCCCACCCCGTCAATCATGCCGGATGATGATGCAATGTGTCTCCTCATAATGTTGTAGTATAGTTGCTCTCTCTCTCTCTCTCTCGTCATAGATATGATCGATATTATCGACGTGGTGGAAAAGGACGTTAACCCCCAATTACACACTCTCTCTCTTTATGCTCTGTATGCGAAAATCAGACGAGATTAACCCTTAGCAACATCTAGTTAGTTCTTAATGCAGCAATCACGAACATAATCGAAGTAACATAATCCCACTAAGCAACATTTAAATTCACGCAGACTTAAATCAAATATGATTTTTTTTTTTATTTGTAACGCCATTGGTGTACAACCCCAAAATTACTTGGTAGGGTTTGAGTTGATATGTAGTTTAAATTGGGGGGGGGGGGGGGGGTTGGGGCAGGGAGACATGCTATCATCTTCCCATTGTCTGTCTGTCCGTCCGCCGGCTGCCCGCCCGCCCGTCGGTCCCTCTCTCTCTCTCTCTTTTTGCTCGTCTTTGGTATTATCCATACGTGATGGAAAAGGACGTTAACTCCCAAATACCCCCCCCCCCCACACACACACCCAGTCATTCATGCCGGGTGATCAAAGGTGACTTCTCATGAAATGCAGAAATGCTTTCCCTCTCTCCCTCGTCTTTGATATTATCGATACGTGGTGGAAAAGGACGTAAACTCCCAAATACACAGACTCTCCTTAGACTCCCTGTGCGAAAATCAGGCAATATTAACCCCTAGAAACCCCTAGGCGGTTCTTGTTGCAGGAAACACGAGTATAATCAAAGTGCAACATTCCCACTAAGCGGCAACATTAAAATGCAGGCTTAATCAAAATAAGATTTGTTTTTTGTTGTATGTGTAACGCCATTGATGTACAATAAATAATAATAAATGGTATTTCTAGGGCGCATTTCTTTAAATAAAACTCAATGCGCCTATCACTCACTCACACTCACGCACATTACACAACGATGAACAGACGTACACTGGTGAAACTGACTAGTTAAAATAACTGGTGTTAGTAGTTTGTGGCCTCATGCCGCTCAACCCCAACCCCAAAATTACTTGGTAGGGTTTGATTTGATATGTCGTTTTAATCGGGGGTTGGGGCATAGGGAAGGGGACATGCTTTTATCTTCCCATTGCCAACTACAAGAAGGTGGCCGCACGGACTAATATGAACACAAAGTCGCCGCGCAGGATACATAAAAGAACACGCCTCAAAAATTAGGGACGAAGCTCCGGCTGGTGGGAAGCGCGCGTGTTTAGGTCAAAGCGAGGCCTCATTCATAGTCAGCACCAGTGAACTGTTTTGCCTAACACATCACAATTCCTGCCATCATGTGCCTGGTCCGGTACAAGTTGGCAGTTGACGCTTACCTGTGGAATCTGGCAGTGATCGCGTGCTATCGGTTCTGACGTTGCACGTACACAGTCAGCGCTGGGTGGGTGGGTGTATGAGGCTTTAGCGTCTTTTTCCACCACGTACGGATGCCATAAAGCGTATTTTCGTGTTGTTTCCATGTGGCACTGATTAGTGCATAATTTATTTCCTATAGAATGTTTCTTGTTCACTCTCGCCGTCTTTTAACTGAGTTTTTATTTGTTTTTGTTTTTTTTGGGTGATCACATGTGTTGGGGGGGGGGGAGGGGGGGGGGGGCTCTGTCCCCGTCTATCTGTCTTCTCTCCCCGCCCCCACATACATCAACATTACTTACTTACTTACTTAGGCCCCTGGCTCCACGTGGAGCATAGGCCATCGACAACCCTTCGCCATCGCACTCTGTTCTGGGCTAATCTTGCCACTCCAGTCCAGTTGGTCCCCTGCTTATATAACTCTGCCTCAGTGTCCCGCCTCCAGCTGTTGCGAGGCCGGCCTCTCTTCCTTTTCCCTTGTGGGTTCCATGTCAGGGCTTGGCGTGTGGTGCTGGATGCTGGCTTCCTGAGGGTGTGTCCAATCCAGCCCCACTTCCTCCGCAGGATCTGCTTGGCCGCTGGTTCCTGCCCTGCTCGCTCCCACAGCTCTTCGTTCCGGATCTTCTCTGGCCATCGGATGTTGAAGATGCGCCTCAGACAGGTGTTGAGAAATGTCTGGATCTTCTGCTGCATCGTCTTCGTTGTCCTCCATGTTTCGCATCCGTAAAGCAGAACTGACTTCACGTTGGAGTTATAGATGCGAAGTTTGGTTCTTATGCTGACAACTTTGGATGCCCAGATGTTCTTCAGCATGACCATTGCTGCTCTTGCCTTGCCGATTCTGGCTGTGACGTCTCGGTCTGTGCCTCCCTGTCCATCAACCACACTCCCCAGGTAGACAAAGGACTCTACCTCCCTGATGGGCTCTCCACCGACTGTGACTGGTGTGTTGGCAGTGGTGTTGATCTTCATCAGCTCGGTTTTCCTCCTGTTGATCTTGAGCCCTGTTCCGGCTGATGTGGCTTCCAGGCATGTAGTCTTGTCCTGCATCTGGCTGTGGCTGTGAGACAGGAGCGCCAGGTCGTCCGCAAAGTCGAGGTCATCCAGCTGCGCCCAGAGTGTCCACTGTATCCCGTTTTTCCTGCCTGTTGTGGTGGTCTTCATGATCCAGTCGATGACCAGGAGGAAGAGGAACGGGGACAACAGGCATCCCTGGCGGACTCCGGTCTTCACCTCGAAGCTTTCTGACAACTGGCCAGCATGGGCAATCCTGCAGCTCATGTCTTTGTAGGTGCACTGGATCAGGGAGATGATCTTCCCGGGAACTCCATAGTGCCTTAGCAGCTTCCACAGCGCCTCTCTGTCTACACTGTCGAAGGCCTTCTCATAGTCTATGAAGTTGATGTAGAGGGGGGAGTTCCACTCCAGTGACTGCTCAACAATGATGCGTAGGCTGGCGATCTGGTCAGCGCAGGACCTGTTCCTGCGAAAGCCCGCCTGCTGGTCTCGGAGCATAGGGTCGACTGCCTCCCTCATCCTCTCCAGTAGAATTCTGTTGAGAACCTTGCCTGGCACTGACAGGAGCATGATCCCTCGGTAGTTGCTGCAGTCCCTGAGGTCCCCTTTCTTTGGCAGCTTGATGACGATCATACATCAACATAGCGAAGTTGATTTGTTGATTGCAGATCAAGCAGCACCAATCGACCGTGTCCCCTCACCTCACACCTTACTGTCTTGCGCTCGTGGTTCAGTACACGAGCTGCAAATTTGCACTTACCTGTGAAATCTCTAGGTGATGCCAAGCTACTTTACTATACCACGGGGATGTCGTTTTGGTTATTCCAGTGCTTCACGTGCACCTTTAGTGAACCTTTCCCTTGCAGCTGCAGTTGTAAACAATAGCACTGTTTGCAGCTGTCCCTCATTCTGTGTTTAATATTGACTACTCCACAGGAGTATCCATACCGCGCATTTTTGTGTTCCCCTTTTCCCATGTAACGCCGATCCATGCACATTTCTGACAAATCTCTTTTTAAACTGACCTTCTTCATTGTGATCACTAAAAGAGAGAAATGGGTAGAGGAGGGGCGCAGGCACAGTGGTTAAGTGTGAGTGAGTGTGTATGTGTGTGTGTGTGGGGGGGGGGGGTGAAGGCTTAACGTTTGCGTTTTTTTTTAAAAATGCGAATCCTTCGACTGTGCATAATCCAGGCAACTCTGTCACAGTTGCAGAGTTTTCAGCGCTTCGGGGATGCTTATAAAAACCAAAGAACGAGTTTGCCGTGACATTATTTGGCTCTTGGTTAGTGAGCGAGACACACTGCTAGAGTGTCTAGCGGATGTTTAGTGCTGCACGATCTTTATCACTCAGTGTCAAAACGTAAACCGAGCTGTGAAATCAGGCTGCCCGTGGCTTTTATTGGGGTTTCAGGGACACTGAAAACTCTGCAAGTGTGACAGAGTTGACTGTGCTTGCAAGGTAGATTGTAAAATTTGTTCGCACTTCTGAAAGCTTTTTGTTGAAAGCTAAGATCTTTAAGGCTCTGTACCCAAACTGTGCAAGACTGTAAGCCACGTCAGTATTGCTAATCATAAGGAGGCTTGATAATCTTGATGGCCGATATTTTCCTGAGCCTGAGAAAGAGAGTTTTTTGTAAAGAGAGTATTTTTTTTTGTTTGTTTTGATATTTTGTTTTTGTAGGTAGTGTAGTGGTAGTGTTCATGGCAGATACCTTCTCAATCGGCCACGAGAAAGTCTTACGGTACTGTCACCAGAGCAATTACGAATTGGCACTTACCTGTGAAATCTGTCAGTAATAAAGTGACATTTTCCCCGTTTAGATACATGAGGAGATCCGGACGCAGACACGTATTATGCGTATTACAGTGTCCGATGAAATGAAGCTGATTATGATGCTGACTAATGAAGCTGATTTCCATGTAGTTCACTCCGTATTTGATGAAATAAGCTGATTCTGGTGATATTCCCACCATGTTATTCTACTGCTGAATGAAGCCGATTCCACGCAAAACATGCGTGTAAATATCTGACTAAATGAAAGTGATTCTGGTGCAGACACTCCTTGTTGGTATCCGTCTAAATGAAACCGATTCCACTGCAGACACGCCCTAGTCCGGTCTGTAAGGGAAAAACTCGTAACATGCCGCACAAAAGCACCGATCTTTTTTTCTGGTGAATATTTGGCACATTTAAACGAAATTTATCTGTGGCCCCTGCAGATTTAAGCTCCAGGTCGATGTCACGTTACATTTCCTCCATTTTTACAATGCGTCACTGACAGTATGTGCCACATAATTATGCTTTACTGCAGACGCTTTACTGCACACGAAGTACCCGTAGTTTTTAGAAATTTCAAAGCGAGAATGATGCTTTTACAACAGAGAAATACGATACCAACACGGAGTGAATATCTGTGCCGGAATTAGCTTCATTTCACCGGAAACAGACATGGAATAAATCTCTATGTCGGAATTAGGGTCATTACGTCGGATATAAACATGGAGTGAATGTTTGTGCCAGAATCAGCTTCATTTGGTTGGAAAAAAAGGGGGAGGGGAGGGGGGAGTAGTCGAGCTTGGATGTGTGTGAGCAAGAACGAGAAGGGGAGAGGGTGGACAGGGAGTGGGTGGAGGCAGAGATGGTGTGTTTCAGCATGTTCCAACAAGAGAGAAATAGAGGGGAAGGGTATTTTGCACAGAGATAGAGAGGTACAGGTAGGTAGGTGTTTGGGAGTTCAGCGTCCTCTTCCATGACTGGTGGCCCCATAGGCTTGCCTTCACGCGGCGGGGCTGATTTCGCTGAGATTGCCCACCCCTTTTGCTCTTTCTTTACTCTTATTTCTGCCTCCATCGGTCCATTCACCTGTCTTTTGCTCTCTTAAAATCTCCCCGGGGGTGGGGGGGGGGGGAGAAGGGGGGGGGGGGTCAGTAAGCAGGTGTATGCTGACCCTTGGTCCAGTGTGACATCTGAGGGTCGGTCCTGAAGGCCGACTTCACTGGATTCCCCCCACCTGGTCTTCATCCTTGGCGGGCTTTGTTTGCAGCACCCTGCTGGTGCTGCTGAACACCTGTCAAGTTGAGGACCTTCACAACGCACCCCTTTCAGGTGTGTTGTTTTCCCAAGGAGGGGAGAGGAGGTTATGTGTTGGGACGGTCTTTTCTCCAACTGCATCCCAGGCATGTTGTCTTCCTTGGCAACTAAGAAATTTTCCTTTCTACACTGGTCCAAAAAGGTCAAGGACCACCTTTAATTTTACATGCTGTTTTTAAATGTTCATATTCCAAAAAAGTGTTAATACAGATGAACCAAACTCTGCAGCTGTGTTAACAAGAAGTCAGATGATGCTGTGAAGGCAAAAAATCTTGCACATCCACTTCCGGTACATCGGGCCGGATGCTTAATTATTCAGCAAAATGCCAAAAATTCAATCAAAATGAACTCATTTGCAAACGCGCAAAAGCATGTTTTTAACATAATGATGACATGGGTGTGGAAGAATGAATGTTTGGCTTTGATTTCTGCTCATTTGTTTCCCTTTGCAAGCTGGCATGGTTCCCTTATATGGCATGGCAACGTGACGGTCTATGAAGATGCTTGAGGACTGGTTGTGTCCAAGTCAGTCATAGTTAGGCCACGACAGCGTTTCCTGGCAACCGGAAGTGTCAATGAGCCACTGTACCGTATTGGCCAAAAACGACAACAGACAGGGAAGATTTTGTCATTTCCCGCCAAGCTCAGAGAACAACAGTAACCACGGAAAACCACTCCAGCAGGCAGCTTAGGTGGTCACCAATGCCAGCACACTCACACTTTTGGAACCATTTACACGACGTCCAGCTCAAGTTCCGTCAGCCTGAGGTGCACTGAAAACTGACTCAGCCGCTCAACTCACCTGATGAAGACCTCATGTTTGGTGAACCAGGCAGCAGAGTTTGACAGGAAATGTTCAATGACAAATCCAGCTTCACTCTGTACCTCACAACGACCGTATGAAGGTCTAGAGATGATTGTCCCAAAGAAAAGACTTTATAAGGGACGTCTGTAACAGCTGGTGTTGCTGCTGCATCTGGAGTGGCAGGGTATACCCTCCAGGGTGTGCTGAGGACTCTTGGTGGCTCTGTCGACGTCACTGCACTGAATTAAATGCCTGTCTTGGAGACACCACTCGATACTGACACTTTTTGTCAGTAAATTCCCTTGCATTGAGTGTCATGTGAATTCAAAAATGCCACGCAGTCGTCTTTGAACAATGGCTTCTCAACAGTCCATGAAAGAAATTCAGTGAATTTTCAGGATGTTTAAGCCATATGTTCAAGCTACGTTTTGTAAAAATTTCAGAACATTTGAATGATTGTTTTGCTAAGTTGTGCATGTTTTTGCAAGTGGTCGTTGACTTTTTTTGAGCAGTGTAACTCCCTCCGTCTATACCTCACCAGCCCATTCGCCTGTTTTTCTCTTTGAAACCTCCCAATTTAGCCGCTCTGTCCTTCCTCTCATCTCTGATCTGACTTCAAAGTTCGGCCTTTTTATCTATATTTTTTTCTTTTATCTATATTTCTTCTTTTTACCAGTAGCTAGGAAGAAGTAATGTGGGGCATGTGCTGCGAACTGGTCCGCGTAGGAGATGATAAGCTGCAATATTTGCTGTATATGCGCTTAGTGTTTATCTTTGTTTTGTCTAGTTGTAATTACTATTTGTTTTCTACGCTTTTTTCAGGTGTTCGAGAAATTAGCATGAAGGTGCAGCGTCTCCTGAATGTCCTTGGTTTATACTGCCCCGTATACAAGTTTGCATCCTTTGTCCAACGTTACATTTTTTTTTCACGTAGTGCAGGCACACTCAGCTGTGAATTAGTCCTTGTGGCTTGCGCAGCTTAAAAAACTCACTCACTCACTCCACGACTGGTGATATCAAAGATGGGAGGGGGAGATCTGTTCAGAAAGAGAGAGAGAAGGCGTTTGTTGATGAGTGACAGAGAGAACGAGGTGGATGGGGGATGAAAGGGGGAGGGGTGGAGAGAGAGAGGATGTTCTGGTGAGAGAGAAAGAGAGAGGGATTATATTTTGAAAAGGCGCAGGAGGTGGGTGGGGGGTGGTGAAGGGGGTAGTGTGAGGAGATAAAGAATTCTGATGAGAAACAGAGAAAGAGAGGGGCTGGTGGTGGAGGGGCTGTGTGTAAGGAGAAATCAATGAATTTATTCCAAAATGTGTGCGCGCGTTTGTGTGGGGGGGGGGGGGGGGAGAGAATTCAGACATTTATCACTGTCTCGTCGTCAAAGCACCCTTGATTTCGTTTATTTAAGGTATACATATCTCTTGTATTCTGTGTATTATTTCAGCAAAGAGAGGTGAATTTATATATTTGTATAGGAATAGCAGACAGCATCTACAGACTTTTTTAAATTATACAGTAACTCCAATGTTGCCGTATTATCCCCCCCCCCCTACCACCACCACCAAAGAAAAAACAAGAAAGAAAAGAAAAAAGTGTGAATTTACACAGTTATCTCTACAAGCAAAAACAAAGTAATGTTAAATTGTCCACGATATTCAGTGCTTTAAGTGCATCCCAGGTTTCCAACGTGACACCGTTTTCCAGAGTCTTTTTTTTTTTTTAGTTCCCGATAACCAGCGTTCTCTGTGTGTCCCCGGTTTCCAGGTGTGTCCCCGGTCTCCAGGTGTGTCCCCGGTTTCCGGGTGTGTCCCCGGTTTCCGTGTGTGTCCCCGGTTTCCAGGTGTGTCCCCGGTTTCCGTGTGTGTCCCCGGTTTCCGTGTGTCCCCGGTTTCCAGGTGTGTCCCCGGTTTCCAGTGTGTATCGCTGGTTTGCAGTTACATGCTTATATCGTGCGAAACACAGTCTATTGTCACGTGACAACAATCATAAAGACAAAATAACATCAGGAGATGGAGCTGAGGTACCTCAGGTAGGAGAATATGATTCCGTTGTTCAGATATTGTCAATAGTTCCATACCTACATACCGGGGACATATACACAGCCTGTGTGTATACTCCGGTAAAATTGTGTATGGATACACACGCTCCGTGGCATTTCTACCATCAAACCGGGGACATTGTCCGATTTTGCTCATATTTCACTAGTAACATCATTTTTAGTCAAGAAATACGATAAAATAAAAAAATAGAACTTTGACACACCGGGGACGTCCCCGGTTCCGGAGTGTCCCCGATGTGTGGAAAAATTTGCCCGTGTGTGTCCCCGGTCTCCGGTAAATACAGACACACACACACACACACTATTTCTGCATACACTCTTTCATGCTCACACACCAGCCCAAAACGTCGTATTACATTCACTTGCATTTAATGCACCAACATTCACAATTGGCAGTTTGCCATAAAACACATGTACACAAACATTCTTACTCAGCAAAAAAACAAATTGATTTTTGTTCATCAATCACTCGAGAGTTGGGAACAACATAGTGAAAATATTGTACTGTTCTCTCCAAAGAAGTGTCAAAATATAGAACTCTATACATTGAAGATTTCAGTACACCGATGTAGAGTGGATAATACAGGCAAGTATCACATTGAGAACACTTAAAAGTAATGTTGAAAGGATGGTGACAGAGACAACATAAAAAATTCAACAACTCTTTGAAAACAGAAGTCGACGTTTAAAATTATTACACATAAATGCTTGAACTGTATACAGCATTTTTTTTTTTTGGAGGCCATTCAAAGCACGTTCGCGTGTCTGGTGTTTGTATTTTGATTGACAGGTGCCACTGACTTCGGCTTTATGCAACACAAGTAAAAACAACAGCAAGCGAAGGGGTGTGTTCTTTTGCCATGAATTACGACAAGAAATCTTTGTAAAAGACGACAGAAAATGACAAACTGTATAAAGAGTCTGAAAGCACTAAAGTTATGTTGACTATACTTTTCGGTAAAATGATCAACAGTCAGCAAAGCTTCCCAGTTTCGCCAAAAGTATTTCTACTTGTAAAAAGAAAAGGCGCAGTTTCCAATGTACATAACACGTACAAGATAAACTGACGAAAAAAAATTGTACATTCTATCACCGATTGCCTGCGTAGCCATGAAATTGCTGCCTCTTCATCATACAATGTGTAGATCAGAAAAAAAATTAATAATCAAATCTGGACCAGAAAAGGTCACAAACAGTAAAATGTTTTTACACTGAGAAAGACATCCAGAAAGTTTAGACGATATGCAACAGTGTCCAAAAAACGACGCTCTAACAGAAATATAAGCAGGGAACTCAAATAAATCATTTTTGTTGAACTTAAAAACAAACAAATGGCACAATCTGGCGGCAAAAACAAGAGTCCGACCAAAAAAACAAGGAACAGCAACAAAAAAAGGAACCTTTAAGGTTTACAGATCAATCATGATTGAAACTGGATAAAGTGTACGAACCATCAAACGTACTACAGAGAACATAACACAGAGAGACAACATCAAAGCCCTCAAATGCCTTGACAAAACTCAGCTGTATTTAACCATGTACAACTTCAAGAGTTCCAGCTCTTTTACACGAGTTTTTCTTTTTCCACCCCAGCATGTGTGATATACCTTGATAAAGGTACTTGCCGGGTGGTATATAATACCAACAACAAACCAGGGCCAGCTGGTATAATAATCCATGAAAAAACAGAAACTTCAACAGGCAAAACAAAACAATGACACACAGCAGCACCAGTCTGCCTTTTTCCTTTTTTTTTTTCTTCGTAAGCTAGGGACTGTGTAAGGTAAAATGTACAAACCAAAATGGGTGAATATATATATATGAATATGAACAACTTGTAAACGTCTGTCATTATTTACAGTAATAGTCAAAGAAATAGTAACCGGGAACGGGCCAAATATATAGAGATTTTTTTCCTGTCACCTCTTGTCGGCTGATGCAATAAATTAATGATCTGAAGCAAAGGCGCCTGAAAGAATGACAGAAACGGTACCATACACAACAAGCTCTCGCTTCGTGTAATATAGGTAAATATGTCGTAAACAATACACTGCTGTCTTTCTCAGGATACAGAACTGCTCGAACAGAAGGTACAGCAAACCGTTACAGGCTGGTATGTGAAAAGTGTTCGATACGATGATTATCAGCGAAGTGATAGCACCGGGTTGAAGCCGAGAAGCCGACCAGCGTACGAATGATTCCAAGATGGGCTTGACAATGTTTGTTTTGTTTTTGTTGTTTTTTCCTGTCTTTTTCTGTAAGTTCTGAGAGTCGCCAATGGTGGGTGATGAGTGTGAGAGATGTAACGTTGTTCGTGAAAACGGCATTTGTCTTTTGTCCTAAAGCCTAACAGTCTCATCACAATGAAGTTGTCACTACTAGAGGCAGCGAGGACGTGGTGGGCCCGCTAATGCCGCTCACACCTACAGTGCCCAGTCCTGATACACTGCACAGTCCGCTGGAGTCCACAACCAGGGGGAGGGTGCCACTGGCGGAGTGGGCCGAGGCGCTGATGATAGAGTCTTGGAGCGACTGGGAGGGCATGGTGCAGGCTGGGACACTCACGGAGGGCAGAGTGTGTGTGTGGGTCACTGGGGCTGCTGGCGACGAGGAGGCGGAGGAGGAGGAGGAAGAGGATGGGGGCAGGGCGGCGGTGGAAGCGAGGAGCTTGGCGTCTTTCTTCACCCGCTGTTTCAAGTGCACCTTGGCGTGGCGCTTCTTCTCGTCCGAGCGCGCGAACTTGCGTCCGCACACGTCACAGGAGAAGGGTTTCTCGCCAGTGTGGGTGCGCACGTGAGTGGTCAGGTGGTCACTGCGCGAGAAGGATCGGGCGCAGACTTTACAGTGGAACGGTTTCTGTCCCGTGTGGATGCGGATGTGCCTGGTGAGCTCGTCACTGCGGGAGAAGCGCCTGTCACAGTTGTCCACGGGGCAGGCGTAGGGGCGCTCGTGAGGTGGGGTCTTGCTGGGCCGGTTGGGGTACTTGCGGGGTTTGACGGGCAGCAGCTTGAGAGGGTTCTGCTGGTAGGGCTGGTTGAGCACGGCCATAGAGCCCTGCTTGCTGCCGGCACCGGTTGACGTGGAAGGAGCGAACTCCATGGATGTGGAGCCCATGAGGAACCGCTCATCCATACTGTCTGCACCGGGCTCAGTCTTGATGGTGCTGGCGATGGGGAACTGGGGGGGCGCCCACCTGCAGGACAGAGAAGTCAGGGAGCTGGGACGGGGCGATGGTCCAGCGCAGGTCGGCATTCAGTGTCTGTTTGCTGGGGCCCAGTTCAGAGATCTGCATCTGGAGGATGGTCTCGGGCAGTGAGCAGGGCGGCAGGTTGAGGAAGTTGCCGGGTTCCTGCTGCTGTGCTTGCTGCTGGGCGCAGCTAGTGTAGGTGGGTGGCTGCTTCATGGAACCCATGCCAATGTCCATAGAAACAGGCATCTGCAGCGACTGAGAGTAGGGAGGGGGAGGCGGCGGGGAGGAGTAAGAGCCGAGACTGTCTTCCCCCTTCACACCGGACTCCTGCATGGAGCCCATCTGTGGCTCTGGGGAGTGAGCCGAGCATGGGGTCAGTGGGGACCCGAACCCTTGGGAGTAAGTGTCATGGTCCTGCTGGGACATCTGTGACACCGGGGACTGCACTGAGGCAGGTGAGGGCGATGTGGAGGTGAAGGCAGCCCCTGAATCGCTGACGGTGACCGCGGGCACCGTGAAATCGCAGCTGGCGTGATGGGGAAAGTCACCGGAAGTCGACACCTGCTGTTGGTGCTGCTGCTGCTGTTGCTGAAGCTGCTGCTGCAGAGAGGCGGAAGAGTTGCCCATGAGAGCGCTGAAGATGGGAGACAGCGGGGAGAAGAGGTGGGCGAGGTTGGGCTGGCCAGGGTTTGGCATCTCGCTCTGGGTGGAGGACGGGGTCATGGCTGTGGTGACCAGAGTCCCCTTGTAGGTGATGGTGTGGGTCGTGCCATTTCCGTTGCTGCCGGAGGCCTGGGTGCGGTGGGGGAGCATGGCCTCCACCCCCTTGGCGTCGGGGATGTTGATCGACGCAACGATGTTTGCTGCAACACACCAAATAAAACATCCACATAAGTCACGGTGCCACAAACAAGTCTGTTTCAAAATCATTTCAAAATCCGATCCTATTAGCATCAATGTGGTACAAAATTGATAACATCATATTGCATGAACTCAAGTGAAGAACTGAGTAACGCCGGTGACAATTTCAAAACACTGGAACAAAGATGTCATTTATAGATCCAGTAGAGCTAAGAACTGACAAAATTTCAAAACAGGAAAAAGTGTCCAAGTCAACCATATGGTACGGTGAAAAACAGGAAACAAACGAAACATTTTTGTTGAAAATTCTTAAAATGAACCTGCCGGCTTGAATCGAAATACTGAAAACACTGAAGCGATTTGCTAGGTCTGGGTCTTGTCAGTTTTCTTGCGCCGGGGAAATTTTCGCAGAGTGTGACTGAAAAGCTGCTAAAACGCGATGTTTAAAAATTTAATTCAAACTATGCTAAAATTATGATAAAATTGTTGCGTAATCCTGAGAAAAGTCAGCAGACTTGACTGAACAGTTTCAGACTGATGAGAACTTGAGTCAAGTTATAATTATATCGAATCGTCTCACCACGGACAAGCATTGTCGCAGATACGAGTGGGTGCTATAATCAGAGGACAGAGCAAAAGTGTCGCCTCTGCCGATGCCACACCGGGTTGTGACAAGTCTGGAACCGTCTCCACTGTGTAGGCCTCAGCATCTTCATCCACCCCCACCCACCCTCCCGCCTCTTCAGTCACAGAGGTGCGTGGGCGCGTCATCATCATATTCATGATCATGAGGCGCCGCGCGCCGGCTCTCCAGATCTACTCTAATTGTGGGTGCTGCTAATCGTTCGTTATCGATCTGCTGGCTTTGCCAGCGCTACTGCCGATCCATGAACCGATACAAACGAAAACCTAAGTCAGCCAGGGCCGATTCAGTCGGAAACTGGTCCCAAAATAGCTACCTGCGCCAGCGCAGACGCAAATGGAGCGCTGGTCTTATGAATATGTATGAGGTTGCTGGCTGGCTGACAAGCTCGCTCGCCCGCCCGCCGACGAGCGCGAACAAACCAGCTGATTCCCACGGCTCAAGTCCACCTAGTTTCAACTCCCTACCGACAAAACCTGACTACAACCCCTAAAACATTACCAACCCTATCCTAACGATAACTTTTCAACAGGTTAAAAAGCTACAGAGAAGCGTTTTTCGTAAAGTAGGGCGCCCGCTCTCTCAGGTCACAGCGATCAACACAACGGCGCCAGGCTATGACGTAGGCTGTGTTGCCAATAATACACTCAGCTGACATGGCTGCTAGCGGCAGGCTAGGGCTAGCGAGAGTGTATGCCGCTGTACTACTACACGGTTTCAGGGGCGATCGCGAAGCGAAAAACAAGCAAACACCTACCGGTTGCTGTGATCGGTGGAGGCTCCAGAGTATCCGGTCCAAAGAAAGTGGTATCCGAGCATGTTGTTACAGGAGTATTGAGAGAATCCTCAAAGGTCTCCGAGGCATGTCTGCCGGCACTGGCGAGAGCCGTAGTGTCAAAGCAGAAGCTGCTGACATCGGCCAAAGCCACTTGTGACAGAGTATCCAAACCGTCCATAATCATCACGATAGATTGATCAATTCACTTCCGATCAGTTGCTAATGTATGTCTCGTGTGGGCGAGGAAACACCATGCAATTGGCACCTCTCTTGATAAACTTCTCGCTATGCTATGTACTCCGCTTTACGCACGATGTTCACGACAGGGCTGGATCTCATGAATGAACGGCCGGGCTTTTATACAAGGAGTTATGAATGAACTGCCCCGGCCGTCTGATGCCCATATATGGGACAGGCCTGATTAGCTACCACAGCAACGGCCAATCGCGAGGCAGTTCTGTTTGACGTCAAACGTGACGTCGGCACGCTGGGGCCACGACCTTTACAATCAATTACCCGCATCGGCAAAGTAGGTCACAACTATTCGAAACAGAATGCTTAAAAACTCAGGCTACAAGTCAAATTTCCAAAAACTGCTTACAGATCCACGATCTACATATCACAAGGAACGTCTGTATATAAAATTCGAGTAATTTTGTGCTGGAATAGTATTCCTTTTTCCTCGTAGTACAAAATGTTTCAAACTCCTCCCCGTAGCAGGGTGACCTCTCATCCGGGACATTGCGGATTCCTTATTTGGAACACAAAGAATGCTGCACATAACTCTGTGTGTGAGCCTCGTTATGTTGATCTTGACGTCAAGGCGCATGGGAAATAATCTGACCATATATGGGAGCTACGCTTCCGACGGCAACCCGATAGACTCCGGAAACGCCGTAGCCGTATATGGTAGTTTTCGCCGATGTTCGGGAAACATCGTAAGGAATATCCGGCGCCGAGGTTATGTTTAGCATCAAAACCGTGCAACCTCGCCTGGTGGGGTTTTGGGTCAACCTGGCGAGAATTGTGAGCCGAAAATAGACGGAGCGAAGTGAGTCAGATGTAGGATGGCGAAGACACCCATTGCGTGCGCTCCAGTCACGTTTTACGGCGAGACTGAAACGAGTTTTTGGATTTCAAAGCGGAAAGGTATTTTGTAGCGGTAGCGAAGACTCTAGAATGACACCAAGTGACTTCTGAAAGCAACGAGCAGCGGATCAGTGGGCAAGCAAAGCGCGAAGAGACTGACCTTGGCACCTATTAGCAGCGACAGTACAAAATGCTTAGCTTGCAGAGCGGTTCGGTAGAGCCCGGGCACTGAGATAAGCAACGTCGACGTGACACTGAGATGCGCGGCGGAGGGTTTTCTCTTTTTCCCTCCCACCCGGTAAAATACGACCTTGATATGGGAGCCACGGTAAACAGGCTAACGAGAATTAGGGACAATGTATGCTGTTGTTTGTTCAGTTTACTCCTGACTTGACATTTACTTACATGAGTTTCTTCCCCTATTTTTGTTTCTATTTTTACTTTCCAGCCGCCGGTATGGGATAAACTTAAAGGATTCCACTCGTAACTTCACTTACCGGCCATGATTGAAACAATAGCGGTCCCTTCTCCCACTAACTCCAACCTCCCGGTTATATTAAGGAAAAAAAAACAAACAAAAAACAAACAAACAAAAAAACAAACAAACAACAACAGAAAGAAACAACAACAAAACCAGAAAACAAATAAACATTACAGCAACGTTTTCCTCACGTTCTCAGTCGATCTGCGCATACGTATACTGAAGTGAAATCTCAAGTCTGCGGAAAAAATCGAGTATCTGGCCACACAGATTTCCGCTGTAACTCGAACACTCAATATCGAACCTCAATATAGAATATATTGATATAATTCTGAAGACAACTGAATTAGTACTGAACTCGGTATAGTTCTGTATAGTTCAAACAGTAACTAATTTACTCACCATTTATAATCAGTAACTAATTTAATTTGTCCACCAAAAATATTTAGTCCACCAAATTGAATAACGGCAAATCAGTTGAAAACGTTAAAATAAAATAAATAAAATAAAATAAAATTGATTTAAATTGAATTAAATTGATCAATTTGGAGAGAAGACGCCGGCGAGAGCGAAACCCCAGTATAACAATTGTGATACATGAGTTATGTTCTGCAAAATTTAGGACAAACAAAATAAAACTACATAAAAATTAATAACGAAACAAAAATAAGCAAAACTGGAAAACGAGAAAAACTGAGTAGACGTAAATTGTGTATCACTGAATAATTAACAGTGATGATAACAAGATAATCAATGATAATCAATAAATAAATAAATAAATAAACTTATTTATTTATTTATTTATTTATTTATGAATAACAAAATGTAGAAAAAATAATTAAAATCATTCAATCAATCCATCACTCAAAAGTAACAACATAAGTCATTATACTACATAAATAAAGAAATAAATAAATACAAATAAACAAATGTAAGTTATTCAAGACTGGTTCAAGCGTATTTTATCCGAACGGTCTTGCCACTTTTGACTAAGAACTAGGCTACGCCAAACTAGTTCTACCGTGGCACAGTCATATTGCGCAATGCAAACAGTCGAACGACACGTGGTACGTACAGTTTGCAATTGAGTACACCGCGAGAACTGTGACCTGACGCTATAATTTGCTATTTTCTCACGGCCCATCCCCGCTGTCAGAATATATCTGGGTACCCTTCAGTTTTGTTTCTTTGTCATTGACTGGGTAGCAGTATTAAGTAACTAGCAGTGCGTAGTCGTCTTCTAGAATGCAAAGTGCTGACGGTGCGTGACTTTGTGTTTAAAAGAACACATTCAAGGTGAGAGGCGGGACGGGTTGGTGGGGGAGTGGGGGGGGGGGAGGGGGGTTAACGGGAGAGGGGGGAGGGGGTTAAGGGGGGTTAGCGGGAGAGGGGGGGGGGGGAGGGGGTTAGCGGGACTAAAATGGGGGGGGGGGGGGGGTCAATTGACGAGGTCAGTTTTTGGCCCCCTGCTGGTGGGAGTTTTAGCGTAGTAGTATGTTATTTTCTTCTTCAGAACCGGATAATTTATGAATATCTTCAGTGTAAGTTGAAAGTATTGGCACAAATTCGTGTGTTTCGTGTGTGATGCTCTTACATTTCTACACCGGCCCATTTTGTAGCCAGGCGTCCTTTTGATTTCATATTACGTATTTTTTTAATTATTTGATTGATTGATTTTATGTCTTAGTTACCTGCACACTGAGGTACATGCAACCTTCATCAAATATTGATGATCACATGTACTTGTACCTCAGTATAATAGTGTTCATTCACTTGCAGTAGAAAAGACTCGATCTTTCACTCCCTGTGATAACACCGAGGCATTCAATCAGCAAATCGATTCAGATCACGAGCTGAATAGATATTCAAACAAAGGAAAATATTCTTTGTTTAAAGCAGTTGTTTGTGGTGCCTAAGATACCACCAACAACAACAAAAACTCGTGCACGTTTCTGAGAGAGAGAGAGAGAGAGAGAGAGAGAGAGGGAAAGACAGAGATACAGGAAACATGCAGAGAGAGAGAGAGAGAGAGAGAGAGAGAGCGAGAGAGAGAGAGAGGGTTTGGTTTTCAGTTTTTACGCATTTCACTCAAAATTTCTCAGATACACCCGAACACGTGAGTACAACCAACTTCAACTCTAAATTACACCGACACCATTAAACTTGAACAACCGTTCTTATTCGATCTGTTACGACTACTTTGCAGGCTGTCCAGAAGTGTACCGCCTAGCCAAAGAGAGCAGATAGTTACACAACTTGCGAACTTCAGTCGCATTCTCGGTCAAATACGTAACCAATGTCAGCAAGACCGCCAGTTACCTACTTTGCTTAATTTGCACGACAGCTGTTGTTGCGTCTATTTATATTTCCGATTATACCATTCAAATGTTACAATGAATATGAATATACCGGTATTGCAGATATTAACGAGCGTACGCAGATTTATAGCAATACTTTATGAAGGCAGTATGCTGCACTTCTTTGGTGCACGCGGCCGCAAGCAAGCCGGATTGACACTGAAGATCTGAAGCCATCTTGAATTCTTTCGTCAATCCGGCAATGCACTTAGGTTTGTCAGTACTGCAAATCTCCGGGAAACTCTTGGCGGTTAAGTAAGCTGGATAATTCAGCATTTTTAAACATCCCGCATCATTCAGAAAAAGACGGTTTGCAAGTTTGGGCGGAAAGAAATGGACAGGGCCTATCCGCGCAGAAGTTCAACTGAAATTGATTCATAAAACGCGCAGGACAGTGGTTCACTCTTGGTGAAGCGGTAAATATATGTCTGGTGATGCACTTTCACGTTTTCCCAAAGCAAAATTACACCTGTCAGTTTTCTTTCTCCCTGCTTTCGCAATAATTGACGGTCGCAGACACGGGACAATGCAAACAAAGTGAATTTTGCCATTATACGCAAAATGCGCAATCAAGTTCCTCCAATTGACCAAGAGCGCAGAAAGGATCGCGACTATGGCGAATGCAAACCTGCGCGTTTGGCAAAGTCAGCCCGTTGCCACCACGAAGCCTCGCAAGGGGCGACTTCGGTTGGCAAGGTATAGATAGAATGTATGTATGTGGAGTAGTTATTACGTGGCCGCCATCAGGTGACCACGATAACCACCGGCGGGTGTGTTGAGGCCAGTGATCCGTCTCTACTGCGGATACTGTCAGGACTTACTTTCTGCTCCTAAAGCGGCCATGAAAGCCCTCCCTCGATGGTGATAAGGGGCGCAGCATTTGCATGTGGGCGGCATGGGAAATGTCTGTTCGTCTGTCGCTTGCGTAAAATGAGCATAGCAACGGCTTTTGCTGCTAATCAGCTTGTGACAGAAGCGTTTTTTTTGTGGTGGTGGTGGTTGTTTTGGGTAACAACCGACAAATTTTCTTTAAAGTATAGGCTTTTGCTTGAAATAAAAAAATTATAGAGTGATGAGCTCAATACATCATCTTGACGCTATGAAACTGGGATGAAAATGACGCTATGAAGCTGTAATGAAAATTTTCAGTTTGTCACCCAAATGCGAGAACAGCAAATAAATTTCACGTGTTAAACCCTGGTAGGCGTATTCAGTATGTTTTGCCGCTCAGTCTGCTGACGGCTTTATTTTTTATTGTGGTGATTTATTCAAATTCAAATATACTTTATTGTCCATTAAATAACAGGTATAGAATGGAAAATCGTCTTTGGACTCACAGCTCAAAACAAAATAAGAATGAAAAAATTAAGAATCTAAGCCAATAAAAACTACATAAAATGTGTTTGTCATGTGCAATAACTTAACATAAAACAAATGAAAAAAAAACCCAAAATGACAATGAACTTAACTGGAATCTTCCTTTACAGTCTCATGGAAATTCATTTTTTAAGTTTGAGAACACGATATAAATGTTTTTTCCAAGCAAAACTCTGTCCTTTAAGAAAATATCTGCTGTTACAACAACCAAACTTTGTCACAGTTTTTTATATTTTTTATTCTAGCTTGTGAAAGTGAGTGGGGCAGCCGATAGGCGGACTTATTGACCCCACTTTCTTTCATTAGGGATTTGTTGAGTTTTTTTAATATATTATTTGCCGATGATCTGTTCTGACCTTGTATTAGTTTGTCGTCACGAAATACCGTTAGGCATTACATTACATCATAATTATTACATCTTTTCCTTATGTTTGTGCAAAATCTGCATTCAAAACTTCAACTGGAGATAACTTGAGGATTTGCAAGGGGAGCAGGCCAGTGAAAACACACACACACACACACACACACACACACACACACACACACACACACACACACACACATTATAGGAACGCAGAATCTCGATGGTACCATCCCAACTGAATTCAAACAAATATCATTAAATTCAGGGAACACATTAACACCGTTCTATCAGGTTTATCGAACATCATAGTTCACGGACTAAATTAACGCTGCGTGACCTTTCAAACTTAGCGAGGGGTTTCAAAAAGCAGTTTCTTATGAAAACAGCCATGCGGATGGGTGGGTGGGTGGGTGTTTGGGAGCTTAACGTCCTTTTCCACGTTAAGCTCCCAAACACCCATACGGGTGATATCAAAGACGGGGCAACGATAAAAAAAGCCAGCACAAATAAACGTTTGGCCCCAGCCGGGATACGAACTCCCGACCCAAGCAAAACCGGCCATGTAAACAACCAGCAAATAGGTCAACTCACTTAAATGGACTCAATCTACTGTTGCAGGTCAACAAACTGACCTGGGCCCGTATGTAGAACTCGAGGTTAATTTAACCCACAGCTACGGACCTCACCCAGACTAGGACAAAAGAAACCCCAACACAAAATTAAATCAAAAACGAAGCGAAGAAAGAAAGACAAAAATCCTTCTATAACGTCTTAGGCGCCATGGTGGAATGGATCCGCTTCCTGATTTAAAACAAAAAAACAACAGAAACTTTAACCCTAGAGCTAGTTTAGTTCGAGGTTAGACTCTAACCCGGGGCTAAACTCCCTAACCCTGACTTTTACATGCGGCCCGAATGTGAAAGTCGAGGTTAATTTAACCCACGGCTACGGGCCTAACCCAGACTAGGACAAAAGAAACAAAAGAAACAAACAAACAAACAAACAAACAAACAAAATATATGAAAAAAGGAGGCGAAGAAAGAAAGAAAGAAATCCTTTATATAACGGCTTAGGCATGTTGCTGGAATGGACACGCTTCCTGATTTAAAACAAAACAACAAAAAACAACAGAAAATTTAACCCTAGAGCTAGTTTAGTTCGAGGTTAGACTCTAACCCGGGGCTAAAACCCCTAACCTCGACTTGTACATGCGGAGCCTGGGTTGCTTAGAATGGCAAAAGCATGATATCATGAAACGAACCATTTCCATGCTTACTGAACCATCTTATGTTTTGGAACAGCTTCGGTTGTGAGTCAGTGCGCCCGTACGCTCGATATACTCTATTTTGATGATTAGTAGAGCTCTACATGCGATACAATCACAATGTTGTTTTACACTTTGCGCGAGCGGTCGGACGTTCAAATTCTACGGCTGCTGGTACAACACTCTCACTCCGTGTGTATTAGCCGCGTCATTGAGTGAGTGCGCTTCTGTTGGCTCAGTGCCAGCGCTTGAGATGCCGTCACTGTGCAGGTGTATAGGTGGTGTGATGCTAGATGCCACGAAAATAGCTCAGAACGATCTGTGAGATTAAAAATCATGTGATATGTGTGTGTGTGTGTGTGTGTGTGTGTGTGTGTGTGTGTGTGTGTGTGTGTGTGTGTGTGTGTGAGAGAGAGAGAGAGAGAGAGAGAGAGAGAGAGAGAGAGAGAGAGAGTATAAGAATGCCTGTGTTCTAGCCCAGCGTTCAGCTTATAATGAACTCCTACGCTATTTCTTAATCTTAATTGATTTTAAATTGATATAATTGGTTGTCTGTGATTAATATTGATTGTTCTTAACTGTTCATTTGTTGATTTATACTGAGCCTGTCATGTCTTATATCTCAGCTGGCCGTTTCGGGATGAATAAAGTGGACTTGAATTGAATTGATTGGGCCTTTAAGACAGATGCAAAGTTACAGCTTGTTGTGTGCCGTCGTTGCGAAGGTAACACGCCAAATAGTTCGTGTTCTGATCAGCTGTCCTACCGCGGCTACCGAGCCTGCTAAGACCACGCATTCCCATCACGTGATACCTGATTTGCTTAGTCTTAAAAAAAAAAGACAAAAAGAGTTCTTTGGCAGTCTTTGGGGAGCCCACTGATTCAGCATAGCAGTGAAAGACTTTATTTTCTAGATTTATAGCAAAAATTGAATCCCGGCTGTGGTTTTTGCAAAGTCGTCGATGGACTTTGTTGAGCAGTTTATCAAAGAGTGGTGTGTGTGTGTGTGTGTGTGTGTGTGTGTGTGTGTGGTGTGTGTGTGTGTGTGTGTGTGTGTATATATATATATATAGAGAGAGAGAGAGAGAGAGAGAGAGAGAGAGTATTATGCAGCAAATAAAATGCACATAAACTGCCTTACACTGTATAAAGCACTGGAAAGCCTTTTCGCCGTCAAGATTTCCTAGTGGCAAGTGCATTTTTCAGGCATCTAAGATTTCACAAAAAGCCTATTTTCGCTATAAGTGCAACTGCCCCAATCGCTGAGGGCGTTGCTCATCCGAACGTGGCAAAACGATCATGTGCCATACAGATTTCTTGAGACTTGAAAAGGAAATTGAGTGTAAGGACAGCAGTATGACACAGGCGTCAGTACAGATTTTTTTTTTTTAAATAAGAATAAAGTTTAGTGGAAGGACAGCAACATATGGATCTGACGTCAATACAGATTTCTTGAAACTTAAAAAGAAAGCTTAGTGGAAGGGCTGGAATATGGATATAACGCGATCGTCAATACACATTTCTTGAAACTTGAAAAGAAAGTTTAGTGGAAGGGCTGGAATATGGCACATGCGTCAATACAGATTTCTTGAAACTTGAAAACAAAGTCTGGTGGAAG
The DNA here is from genome assembly GCA_018292915.2 of Batillaria attramentaria. NCBI lineage: Eukaryota > Metazoa > Mollusca > Gastropoda > Batillariidae > Batillaria > Batillaria attramentaria. The sequence goes on from JACVVK020000840.1 coordinate 26,392, forward strand.
GGCTGGAATATAACGCGATCGTCAATACAGATTTCTTGAAACTTGAAAAGAAGGTTTAGTGGAAGGGCTGAAATATGGCGCAGGCGTCAATACAGATTTCTTGAAACTTGAAAACAAAGTCTGGTGGAAGGGCTGGAATATAACGCGATCGTCAATACAGATTTCTTGAAACTTGAAAAGAAGGTTTAGTGGAAGGGCTGAAATATGGCGCAGGCGTCAATACAGATTTCTTGAAACTTGAAAACAAAGTCTAGTGGAATGGCCGCGGGAATCTAACGCGATCATCAATACAGATTTCTTGAAACCTGAAAAAAAAGTTTAGCGGAAGGACACAAATGTGGCTGAGTTGCCAATACAGATTTCTTGAAACTTGAGAAGAAAGTTTAGCGGAAGGGCAGATATGGCTCATGCCTCGGAATACTGATGTTCAGAAACTTGAGAAGAGTTTAGTGGAAGGACAGCAAAGATATCCTGTGACACACTCCTGTCACATGCAAAGCAAAATTTACGCAGGGGGTAAAGTGCAACGCTGTTGTGTGTCGTGTGGTGATAGTAGGCAAGGATTTAGAGTTTAAACTGCGGCTAGCGACAGGTCGCTGTTTACAAACATAAACCCTTTATCCCGCTACGCTAATTCGGCTGTCCGACAGTGCTGCTGCGCTGTTATGCACAACGTTGCTATTTAGTACCCCAGTACCCACCGGTACGCAGTGATAGATAAAAGTTGGAGCCGACCTTCTCAAGTAGCGAAACGTATCTATCGGGTTGACGCATATGTCCTGGCTGCGGGCTTAATGTATGCATACCATTACCCCCCCCCCCCCCCCCCGTACACCACCTCTTTTCTCCACACCCCAACTCCCAACCCCCGACACCCAGCCCCACCACCCTTCCCTGCCTCGTTCGCAGCTGAAGGTTGACGTTGGCTATACGACCTTTGCGCATGCGTGTCTATACTTTGCTGGGACACGGTCGACTACTATGCAGTTGTGATTATGGTGCGTTAGCTACCAAAGTGCTGAAAGCCCCTAAACGGACACTTTGGACGCTGCAAATTATGTCCCTTTGGTGGCCTTTTATTTTGTTCTGCCCATTGCGACAGGATAAGATTATGTCATTATAAATGTTGTTTTACTGTTGAGTCTCAAACAGTGGTGCCTTGCTGAACTGCTGTGATTGCAATGCTTGGCCTTTTGCTACACCTGTCAGTCGTGATAACTTTAAACAGTACCTCTGCACGTGTAATACTGTAGCAACCTTTTTTTTTTAATTGTCGAGTGCAAAACAGTAGTCACTAGTGCCTTGCGGAACTGCTGTGATTGCAAATACGAACTTATATCAAGTTTCTCTGCTTGGCCTTTTGCTACAACACTTTTCAGACGTGATAACTTTTGAATTACCTCGACCGCACATGTCATTGCAACTTTCTTTATTGCAGAGTGCAAAACAGTAGTGCCTTGCTGAACTGCTGTGATTGCAAATACGAATTTATATCAAATTTCTCTGCTTGGCCTTTTGCTACAACACCTTTTGGATTACCTCGACTGCACATGTCATTGCAAATTTCTTTATTGTCGAGTGCAAAACAGTAGTGCCTTGCTGAACTGCTGTGATTACAAATATGAATTTATATCAAGTTTCTCTGCCTGGCCTTTTGCTACAACATCTTTCCGTCGAGACAACCTTTTGAATTACCTCGACTGCACGTCATTGCAACTTTCTTTATTGTCAGTGCAAACCAGTAGTGCCTTGCTGAACTGCTGTGATTGCAAATACGAACTTACTATCAAGTTTCTCTGCTTGGCCTTTTGCTACAACACCTTTCGATCGTGACAACTGTTTGAATTACCTCGATTGCATATATCATTGCAACTTTCTTTATTGTTGAGTGCAAAACAGTAGTGCTTTGCTGAACTGCTGTGATTACAAATACGAATTTATATCAAGTTTCGTTGCTTGACCTTTTGCTACCAACACCTTTCGGTCGCGACAACTTTTTAATTACCTCTACACATGTCATTACAACTTTCTTTATTATTGAGTTCAAAACTGTAATGCCTTGCTGAACGGCAGGTATAGCGTTTACGCGAAACATGCATGTTCCTCTTCTTGGACATCTGTCTTAATAACTTTTTCATGACCTCTGCACCGGTCATTACACGTGCAGTGTAGGCACATCCTGAGAATGTCAATGTTGCAAGCGGGACACAAGCCATTATAACTTTCTTTACCAAAACGTGCATATTTCTGTCCTTGACCTTTTGCGATGACATCTGCCTTGATAGCTTTTTAATTACCCCTGCACCGGTCACTGTAACTTTCTTTCTTGTTGAGTCCACAACAGCAGTGCCTTGCTGAACGACTGGAATAGCAAATAAAACACCATGCATATTCCTCTGCCTGACATTTTGCAACGACATATCTGTCTTGCTGGTCTTTTTTAATTTTTTTTTATTGCCTCTTCTGTTGCGCTGGACGCATACAGACATGGCGGTGCATGTGCAACAAGCAGTTCTACAACAGAGCATGCAGGTGTCATGAAGGACACATTGCCACAATGTATCAATGGTACGACCAGATTTGATACGACGGAAGACATAAATCATGAGCAGCGGTCGTTTTCGCACCAAGGACCCACCCTTCGGAACACTCTTCCAAAAGACATAAGGCATATAGTTTGGTCCCCCACCTTTAAAACTGCAGTCAAAACCCACTTGTTCTCAGCCCGGCAGCAGTCATGAGGGATTGATAGGAAGGTAAGAAAACTGTCTCCATGCACAAATGGGCCATCACCTCGTTCGGAAAACAGACTTAGAGCTTAGTAAGTGACCCCCCCCCCCCCCCGACCCCCTCCATTACATTCAACGCACATACTGGTTTTTTTTTTGGTTTTTTGTTGTTTTTTTTTCAGGCAACAACCCGGACATTTTCCTGCTGACAATAAACACGAGGGTGAATCAAAATGGACGGTCGTTTTTCCAGTGCTATACCGTTCCAAATCACAGAGCCCTCATTCAGCGGGTTCGCACAACATAGCACCGCGGGTTTATATATATTTTTTCTTCCCCCCAATTCAAAACGCCACAAGAAGCCGACTTGTACTAATAGGTTACGACAATCTAAAGATGTGTATATGTTTCAAAAAGCACGGCTTTATTAGGGGAGCCGGGGTGGCCGAATGGTAGAGCGCTGGACTTCCAATGCTCGGGTCGTGAGTTCGAATCCCGACTAGGGCCAAATATTGTGCTGGCTTTTTCATCGTTGCCCCGTCTTTGATATCACCTGTATGTGGTGGAAAAGGACGTTAAACTCCCAAACACCCACCCACCCACGGCTTTATTATTTCAAGTCAAGCCAAGTCAAGTCAGTTTTATTTGTCCCAGGATTGAGAAATTCGCTTTGCAACACGCGTAAAACATACACATAAAACGCAAAAAAGCATACAAATAATACAATCATAATCACCGTATATGAATTTGTCCAGTCACGTTAAGATAGTTATTTGTGGTTTAGATTACGTTAATTAAACTAGTGTTAGACGATAGCAACTTCTGAAGCGGCATAACCACGGGAAGAGGTATTCCATTTTAATTACCCACCGTGATAAACTGAAAACTGACAGGATTTGTGTTGGTAATGTTATTGCCCCGCCTTCCTGTCCCAGTACTGTCGTATTTCGGAAACTCGGGCTGCTTCCAGCATGCATTGTTCCTCAGTACTCGGTGTTTGTTTTTTTTTTTGGTTGTTTTTTTTCTTCTCCGCGGCCCCTTCTGGGTGAACTGGGATCTTCATCGTGCATTAAGTTTTGCATGCATTTCTGCATGCGTGTGCTCACGAAGGTTGTGGGGGTGGGGTGAGGGGGTGGGAGGGGGTGGCAGGTAAGTGTGTGTGTGGGGGGGGGGGGGGGAGGTTGGGGGACAGGGAGAGGGGGAGTTATGGGCGCATAAAGTCGCCTTGTTTAATCTGGCGTGGTGTACGACTTGCCAACAGTAAACTGACACTGAATGGTTTGGGCTGAACTGACAGAACCAATGACGTCGAAAATGGAAAAAGAAGAAGGAAAAAAGAAGAAAAAAAAACCCTGCAATGAAAGCGGTGTTCGTTCGCGCATACAAGCTTGCCCGTCGTGCGAATCAGCACTATTCACCGATGATGAAATACCCCTGCACAGTCCGTACTCTAAACCATTTATAGTAACCCCTCCTACATACACCCACGTTGCCCAGGACAAAAGAGTTTTCAAACACCTCACACACACATCGCGACGCCTGGATTGGTTGTCATTGGCTGTCAATCGCAAACTTCGTGAAACGGTACATCGTAACGTAGGTGTTTTAGGCCACGCCCAGAAAAGCACAGATTTTGTTCCATTGCTGGTATCACGCTGAGAATTATTAAAGAGTTTTTGTTACAGTCAAAATGCAGCTTCAGCAGTTTTTTTTTTTTAAATCTGTTCTTTCATACACGGGGTAGTAGCACTCAACATTTCTTGCTGAGTAAAATCAAACAAATTAATAATAAGAAAAGAAAGCATTTCGGTCAGTTGAAACTGATGAAACAGAGAATTATGTAAGAGTTTTTGTACAGTGCAAACGCAACTTCGGCAGGATTTTTTTTTTTTTTTTTTTTTTGGTCTGTTCTTTCGTACACGGGGTAGTAGCACTCAACATTTCTTGCTGAGCAAAACCAAACAAATTAATAATAAGAAAAGAAAGCATAATTATCGGTCAGCTGAAACTGATGAAACACTGAGAATTATGTAAGAGTTTTAGTCACAGTGAAAACGCAACTTCAGCAGTTTGTTGTTGTTGTTGTTGCTGTCTTCCTATGTACATGGTGTAGTAGTTCACAACATTTCTTGCTGAGTGGAATCAAACAAAGCAAGGAAAGAAAGCATTTGGGTCAGTTGAAAAAGACGAAACACTGAGAAAGACGCGCATAAAAGGAAAAGATCAAACTGTCACCTCATTTGAAGAAACAACAACAACGAAAACAAAACGAAACAAAGAAAACCCCAAAACACAACAACAACAACAACAACAACAACAAACCCAAGCAGCTTCACAAATCCTTTGTATTTGATGACTTGAAGAAAATAAGACTGCAAACAGTTGATCACCCGCGAGGATTTTTGTCTTTGGGTACACTGCTTCAGCCTAGACCATTTCAATCGGCTGTGTCTTTATGTAAGTTGTGAGGCCAATAATGCCAAGAACGCTACCAGTTTAAATTGGTTTTGCTGGCCTGTTTCTCTTTGCCCCGTCTTTGGGATCGCCCATACTGGTGGAAAAGGACGTTAAACTCTAAAACGCCAACCCATCCACTACCATTTTTGCAATGCTGAGCGGTGAGCGGTGTGAGCGGTGGTCTTATGGGTAGCGCGTCGGATTTAGGCGTTGCGCTACTGAACATCCGTCACCAATGTCACGGCGATGAAGCGTGGGTTCGAGCCCAGGTCGAGCTTGTGATATTATGTGATACATGTACCGGTTTTTCCTGGCTACCGGGCTGCTCACCGGGGGTTTCTCTCCGGGTTATCCGGCTTTCCTCCCCCAGCAAAATGGTAAAAGCCTTTATGATAGGTATTGGGTGGCGCTGCACGCTGCACCGCGGCGACGCGCTTCCCCCGGTTGAGGCACCCCGAATTTCCCGAAAGCGAGAGTTAAAAAAAAAATGCTCACAGATCTTTCTGAGCTGTTTTAGTGGTGTTCGACCGTTCGCGCAAAGTGTAATCAACATTGTATCGCATTTAGAGCTGTACTAATCACCAAGATAGAGTTTTTCGAGCGCACAGGCACACTTAGGAGCGAAACTGTTCCAACACATAAGTTGGGAAGCCGGGGTGGTCGAATGGTAGAGCGTTGGACTTATAATGCTCGAGTCGTGAGTTCGTATCCCGGCTGGGGCCAAATATTTGTGCTGGCTTTTTCATCGTTGCCCCGTCTTTGGTATCACCCTATGTGTGGAAAAGGACGTTAAACCCCCAAACACCCACCCACCCTACCCAACACATAAGCTGGCTTAGCAAAGATGGAATTACCCCTGTTGGGTGGGTGTTTGGGGATTTAACGTCCTTTTCCACCACATAGGGTGATATCAAAGACGGGGCAACGATGAAAAAGCCAGCACAAATATTTGGCCCCAGCCGGGATCGAACTCACGACCCGAGCATTAGAAGTCCAACGCTCTATCATTCGACCACCCCGGCTCCCCTACCCCTGTCGGAGGTGTTCAGGCGGTGCGTGGGTGACTGGTGGGTTCGGGAGCATGGGGGAGAGGGCAGGGGGCAGGGGGGCAGAGGGTGTTGTATGGGGTTGGGGGGCTTGAAACTGTAAATAGGATATTTGTTCGGGTCAAAACGGAGCAAGAGCGTGCACCGACTAGTTGTTGCTAGAAGACCAGCTCTGCTGACCACGCAGAAAATATATCAGCAGGTTCGGGGGAGGGGGTGGGGGACCCTACACAAAAGGGTAGGAAAGTTACCTTCCAGGCGGGCACGTGTGAATAAAAACACCTACACGTGACAATATTATTGTAACGGTTGATATACATGTATTCGTAATGACTGCATTCCTAGCAGCAGGGTTTGGCGTAAAATTGACTACAGGTACATGTGTATGTATTATCAAACTGCCTCGTCTTCCTTTCGACAGCCTTGCAATAGCTGCCAGTTAATACAGACTCCGAGAGTCAATCAACGCCAGTTTAGGAGTTTGCCTCCACTGATCATGCACGCGCACGAGCATCTTACGCATTCACTCAAACACCTGACATCAGCACATTACAAGCACGTGGTGTCAAACGTCAGCTCAGGTACTCAAGTCTGGAATCTAGAATTGCGTGTGATGTTTTTGTGTACTGAACATTCTCAAAGCAGAGGACGGGGTAGGAAACCGGAGTACCCGGACAGATCCTCCCAGGACCGGCGCGAATGAACGGTGCTACATACCAGACGTGAAAAATCCGATGCCTCGACCCCTGCCCCCCCCCCCCCCCTTCCGAAAACCTCGCCCGCCTTTCCCCCTGACCTCTCGTATTGGTGGCATGACCTGTTACCACTGCTCAACCAACCACCCCAGTTCTAGACGTATGAAATTGCTTAATAATAATAATATCCTACAATTAGGGCCTTTAAGATTTCTCCACCGACCGCCCCCAATCACAGACTTACGAAAGTACTGTCGCAGTTCTGCAGCAAACAAACACAAAAGTAGCTCAATGGCGATGTCAGCCAACACGCTGCAGTCCACCGTAAATTTGCATCAATTTGCAGGTTCAGTCAAACGCGGCTAAACTGGGAAACACGCCGACTGGCCGTAAACAAGTTAAATCACCTAGACATTAATAACGCGCGGCCCTGCAAAGGCCACTGGACCATTGCACGCGTACGGTGTTGTCTGAAGTCTTTCGCAACGAAAAACTGTTTATCACAGAAAGGCAGTGGGCGCCCGGTTTTCAGAAAAATAAAAACAACTTACAACAGCAAACAAATCAACAGCGAAGGCGTCATTGTTGTTTACACGAGGTTTCAGCTGATGTCTATGATTGTCCTGTTTTTGTAGATGAATCTGACTGGACATCTCAAACAAACAGCTGATGTCTATGATTGTCCTGTTTTTGTAGATAACTCTGACTGGACATCTCAAACAAACAGCTAGTGTCTATGATTGTCCTATTTTTAGAGACGAGTCTGATTGGATATATCAAACAAACAGCTTACAAAAGCAAAGTAAGTCAATATTGAAGGCGTTATTGTTGTTTACATGAGGTTTCAGCTGATATCTATGATTGTCCGATTTTATTAGACAAATCTGATATCAAACAAACAGTTTACAAAAGCAAGTTAGTCAACATTGAAGGCGTTATTGCTGTTTACATAAGGTTTCAGCTGATATCTATGATTGTCCTTTTTTGTAGATAAATCTGATTTGACATTTCAAACAAAAACTTGCACAAGCAAATAAGTCAACATTGAAGGCGTTATTGTTATTTGAGTTTTTAGCTAATATCTACGATTGTCCTATTTTTGTAGACAAATCTGATCGGGCATTTCAAATAATCAGCTTACAAAATCAAGTAAGTCAATTTTGAATGCGTTTTATTGTTTGTGTGCTAATATCTGCGATTGTCCTGTTTTTTATACACAAATCTGATTGGACATTTCAAACAAACAGCTTACAAAAGCCAATAAGTCAATACTGAAGACGTTATTGTTGTTTGCGTGAGACTTTAACTTATATCTACGATTGTCCTATTGTATAGACAGATCTGATAGGGCATTTCAAACAAACGGCTCACAAAAGCAGATAAGTCAGTATTGAAGACCTTATCGTTGGTTGAGTGCATTTTTAGCTAATATCTATGATTGTCCTATTTTTGTATAAAAGTTATACATGACACTTCAAAACAAACCAGTTACAAAAACAAACAAATCAATAGTGAAGGCGTTTTGTCATTTACGTGAATACTTTTGAAATTAATACATAATATGATTGTCCTGTTTCTGGAGACAAGTCTTACATAATTATACTAGACATTTCAAACAAAGAACTTACAAAAGAAGAAATGTCAATACTGAAGGCGTTCTTGGGGTCTACGTGAGGTTTTTGGTTAAAGTTCATGATTATCATTGCGAAAAGTTTATGGATTTTTGTGTCCGAGTGTTCGTTCTGCTGTTTGTTTTGTAACGTTTTGTTCACTGGGTTATCTGGTCGCCTCTTGGTGATCTTGATGTTATAAGTTTTACTCAGCTTTCCAAATTGTGGCTCCTTGATCTGCCTGTGATTTTCTGTGATAAGATGTTGGTCCCATTACCGTGGTTTTTAAAGAGATATTCGGACTGCTTCCCCACGCTTTAAAAAAATGCATAGAGTGTGATGGTTTCCATTCCGCGGCCCATCCCGTATAGAATGAGATTTTCTAATGTGCACACTTGATATTTGTGCGTGCGTGTGTACGCGAGGGCGAGACAGGCACCGTAAACGAGTGTGTGTGTGTGTGTGTGTGTGTGTGTGTGTGTGTGTGTGTGTGTGTGTGTGTGTGTGTGTGAGCATTCTTTTATGTTACCATTTTCTTTTCACGTGTACTTCTAAACGTATTCTTTCAGAAATCAAAATTTAATGTGATCCAACGACAAGCATGTCAGTGCTCGTTGATGTTTGTCCTCTCACCGAGGAAAACGTGCCACGCCAGCAGAATTTTCCAACGCCACCTAGTATGATTAAAAAGACACCCGAGAAATGCTGGCACTAATTTCAGATAACCTGGTAACGACTATCCCCCCCCCCCCTTTTTTTTCAGCACAGCAAAACCTCTTCTAGCATAGGTGAGCACTTTTCCCTGTGTTTATCCCCGTCAAAAAGGAAAAAAAAAAAAAAAAGTAAAGTTGCGCATCGAATAACAGCGGCTGTGTAATTATCCTGAAATGAGTAGATATCGGATGGCATGAATGGACTTAGAGGTATTTGGGATACTTTCCGGGAAGTGAGTCCCTCGAACAAAACAAAGAAACGAACATAAAACAGACAAATGAATCAGTCAAAATGTAAATGAAGAAACAAATATGAAGAATAAATATGAAGAAACAAATATGAATAAATAATATGAATAGATAAACATGAATAATTAAATATGAGTAAACAAATATGAATAATAAATAAATAAATAAAGAAATAGGCTATAACGAAGAAAAAGTCTGTCAGTGAAATAACCACAGTTCACAAAGCAAACACGTAATCGAACACATCAGTTCCTAGCTGTGTTTCCAAGAAGCGCAAGCCTTTCTTATCACGGTGGATCCGGGCAAAACGCACCTTAATCCGGATTACCTGAATTCATCTGACCTGCGACTAAAAAGAAAGAAAGAAAGAAAACACACAACAGCAACAAAAAAGTTGGATGCGCGCAAATTGGCGCATGCAGTCAAGACGATTGACTGGGAAAAGCAGGAATCTCCCCAGGCAAGAGATGACTTAAGAAGCAAAGGAGTCAAGCACTACGTCAGAGAAGAGACAGTTTCAAGTTCAGGAAGACTGCAAACCGCCTTTATTTTTCCCTCTTGGACGCATCGCCGCGGGCGCAGTGACCAGGGGTGGGGGTGTTTGGGAGTGTAACGTCCTTTTCCACCACGTATGGGTGATATCAAAGACGGGGGCAACGAGAAAAAGGCCAGCACAAATACTTGAACCGAGTCGGGATTCGAACTCACGACCCGAGCATTGAAAGTTCAACGCTCTACCATTCGGCTATCCCGGCTCCCCCGCAGTGACCAATATCAGAAGAAAATAACTGAAAAAAAAAAACCTTCTGAGAAACAAACGTTTGGTTTGGAAACTGCATTGCACGAGAACTCGAAAAACATGAATAAGTAAGGTGAAGACAAAAATGTCTCAAAGGGAGAATGAAGTTTGCATTATATATAACCTTTTTCCAGTGAGTGGGTATTTGGGTATTTAAACGTTTAACGTATTTTCTCGCCATATATTGGTGATGTCAAAGATGGGGCAACGAGGAAAATGCCAGCACAAATGTTTGGCTCCAGCAGAGAATCGATCTCACGACCATACTACTGAAGGTCCAACGTTCTACCGCTCGATTGTCCCGGCTCCCCGGCTCCAATGAGTAGTGATTCAAGCAAATGTGTCACTGAAAATTGTGTGTGTGTGGTGTGTGTGTGTGTGTGTGTGTGTGTGTGTGTGTGTGTTGTGTGTGTGTGTGTAGGGGGGTTGTTCTTTGTTTTTAATGACGTTTACCAAAAAAGGAAAACGCCGAACAGAACAGGGGAGTGAATGTCCTTCAAGAAAAAATCACTAAACAAAAAACCAAAACAAAAAAATCCGCAGCGAGTGATATCAATTTTGATATCAAGGAAAGTTTCTCAGTTTCTAAAGTTTTTGTCCACTGAGTAATATCAGTTTTGTGCAGAGAAGGATTCTTGGCAACAAGTTATCAAGAAAGGAAACAATGTTCCCAGGGATATATTTTTCCACTGAGTGATATCAATTTTTGTGCAAGGAAAGATTACTGGCAACAGGATATCAAGAAATGAAAGAATGTTCCCGGAGAGAAACCACTCAGAAAAATATTTTTCCACTGAGTAATATCAATTTTTGTGCAAGGAAAGATTCTTGGCAACAGGATATCAAGAAAGGAAACGATGTTCTACTCAGAAAAACCCCCAACTTTTTGCATTGAGTGATATTAATTTTGCACAAGAAGTTTCCCGGAAACAAAATATGCTCCTGGAGAGAACTATTTACTGAATAACATTTCTTTTTCCAAAGAAAGATTCTCAAAAAACAAAATGCATAAAGGAAACATTGTCCCTGGACAGACACCCGAGGATACTTCCTTCTGAGTGACAGCCTTCTGCCCGAAGGTATTGTCTCAGGGACGTGTACTGTACGGCACATGGCAGGAAATACCCAGTCATTCAAACACGCCCTTAAAACGCATCTATCCATATCAGCCTTCAGATAATTCATTCAGCCCTGTTAAAAAGCCCAGCCTGTTGTTTTGCAGTGTGTATGTATGTAGGTGTGTATTGGATGTTGGTATGTATGTAGGCGTGCTTGTATGTATGTATGACTATATGTATGTATCTATGTATGTATCTATGTATGTATGTTTTATTCGTATTCATATAAGTGATTATCTATTATTCAGTATTTAGTTACCACCTTTTATATATATATATATATATATATAATCAGTAAAGCGCCTTGAGCCCCGGCTTTGGAGAGTAGGCGCTATTAGAAATCCATCCTCATTATTATTATTATTATTATTGTTACTGATTTCTGAGTAACATGTACAGAGAGGGAATATAATGGTAAGAATACAATATGAGGAAATGTTTTTTTTTCAGGATGATAATACGTTTTCACAAAGCATGGATTCCTGGAAATATCTCATGAAGGTCTTTAGCATTCCTGGGAATGTCTGTTCTGTAAATTTCGTTTGCCCAAAGGAGTCATCTTCAAAAGTCCATGAGAAAAAAAAAACAAAAAAAAAAACGTTTTCTGTTTGCCCAAAGCTTGCACTGATCACATCTCATGAAGCTGTATTTGTTTGTTTGTTTATAAGTGCCGTTTACCCAAAGGAAACATAAAAAATTTTGCTTTTTTTTAAACAGGTACAACTTTTGTACAGAGCATGGTTGCACAGTATAACTTTGCAATGATAACAATAAAAAAAAATTGGCGTTACAAGAAGTTTACAATCTGTGTACAGTTGTGTGTGTGTGCGTGCGTGCGTGCGTGCGTGCGTGCGTGTGTGCGTGCGTGTGTGTGTGTGTGTGTGTGTGTGTGTGTGTGTGTGTGTGTGTGTGTGTGACAGAAAGAATGAAAAACTGACATAGAGACAGACAGACACGCAGATAATATTATGCTTGTTTGTGACAAAAGAGATTTTATCATGGCAGGGAACAATGCCCGGAAAGGATATCCGGAACAGTTCTGTATTCTGTATAACGTTTGCTCAGGATTTATTACAAGGGGCAAATATCATGATGATAAACGACGACTCGAGCGAGAGACTCGTCAGGGTGACAATAAGCATTCCTGGGGTTGTCTCATGAAGGTCTTTTGTTTTCTAAATGCCGCGTGGCCAAAGGGAACACTTGGAAAAGATTATCTGATGACAGGAAACAATTCATGTCCGGATATCTTGAAAATGACCGGGAAACGTTTTCTGTATTCTGAGTGGTGTTTCCCCTAGGGGAGCAATTTCGGTTGCTATGAAAATATCATATTAACTCTTTGACGACGGAGCGCAATTTCTGACACACGATTTCCTATAGGAAATCGTGTGTCAGAAATTGCGCTCCGTCGTCAAAGAGTTAATGAACAACGTCCCCGGCGGTAAGGGGCGAGCCGGGGTGGCCGAATGGTAAAGCGTTGGACTTCTAATGCTCGGGTCGTGAGTTCGTATCCCGGCTGGGGCCAAATATTTGTGCTGGCTTTTTCATCGTTGCCCCGCCTTTGATATCACCCGTATTGGTGGAAAAGAACGTTAAACCCCCAAACACCCACCCACCCACCCCGGCGGGAAACTCCTAAGAGAGAGAATAAGTTGTGCAAAGCAAGTATTCCTGGAAATATCTCTGTGTTTTTGTTGTTGTTGTTGTTGTTGTTTTTAAAGTGGCGTTTGCCCATAAGGAACACGTGGAAAAGTTTATTTGCTATGACAGGAAACAAGAAATGCCCGGAAAGGATATCTGGAAAATGATGGGAAACGTCTTCTGTATTGTGAGTGATGTTTCCCAAAGACGGAAAATCCCGGTTGCTACGAAAATATGATAAACGACGTCAGGTTGACGGAAAACTGCTCAGGATGGGAATACGTTTTCACAAAGCAAGCATTCCTGTAAATATTTCACGAAGATTGTCTGTCACAAAGCAACCATTCCTGGGAATGTCTCTTCTGTATGTGCCGTTTGCCCAAAGGGGAGCGTCTTGAAAAGATTATTTCAGACAGGAAACAATCCATGTGCTGATATCTGTAAACTGGTCGGGAAACGTCTTCAGTATCACAAGTGGTGTTACCCCATGGGGAGACATTTTGGTTGCTGTAAAAAAATATCATATTCGTGAACAACGTCCCGGGCAGGAAACTCCTCAGAATGATACGACGTTCGTGCAGAGCAAACATTCCTGGAATATCACATGACGGTTTTCTGTTATCTAACTGGCGTTTTCTCATAAGGGACACATGGAAAAGACTATTTCATGACAGGAACCAATTATGTTTTGTAAGAAGATACTAGGGAAAATGATAGGAATCGTTTTGTGTATTCCGAGTGGTGTTTCTCGAAGGGGGGACATTTTGGTTGCTGTAAAAAAATACATTACTGAACAACGACCCGGGCAGGAAACTCCTCAGAATGATAAGGGTGTGTGGGTGTTTGGGGGTTTAACGTCCTTTTCCACCACATACGGGTGATATCAAAGACGGGGTAACGATGTAAAAGCCAGCACAAATATTTGGTCCCAACCGGGATACGACCTCACGACCCGAGCATCAGAAGTCCAACGCTCTACAATTCGGCCACCCCCAGAAGGATAATACATTCATGTAAAGCAAACATTCCTGAGAACATCACATGAAGGTCTTCTGTTTTCAAGTGGTCTTTGCCAGTAAGGAGCACACGGGAAAGATTTTTTCAGGAATTATTTTCGTAAGAAGATATTTGGGGAAACATTTGCTATAATAATAATAATAAAATCATATTAGTGAACAACGTCCCGGGCAGGAAACTCCACAGAATGATAATACGTTCGTGCAAAGCAAACATACCTAGGAACATCATACGAAGGTCTCCTATTTTTAAGTGGCGTCTGCCCATAAGAAACACAGGGAAAAGATGATGTCATGACAGGAACCAGTCAATGTCCGTAAAACGATATACTAGGCAAAATGATAGGAAACGTCTTCTGTATTCTGAGTGATATTTCCCAAAGAGGGAGACATTTCGGTTGCTATTCAGATGTATTTATGAAGACGTTCCACGGCGGGAAACTCGTGATAAGTTTACGCAAAGCAAGCATTCGTGGGAATATCTCATGAAAATCTTCTGTTTGTTCTGTAAGTGACGTTTGCCCAAAGGGAACATCGTGAAAAGATTATTTCACGACAGAAAACAAATCTTTCCGGTAAGAATGCCTTGAAAATGACCGGAAACGTCTTCTGTACTCTGACTGACATTTACCCTGGGGGCAATGTCAAAAACACTACGAAAATACCAAATATAAGTAACGCCCCGAGCAGAAAACTCCTCAAACAGAGTAATAAAGGTTCTCCTGGGTGACATTAATAGTACACAAAGGACGGATTCTTGCAAATGTCACTGTCAGAACGTTTGCCCGTTGGCAGCCAAACATGTGCATTGTTGTGTTTTTCCTCGTCAGTTGCCCTGTCTTTGATGTCAAACGTATTTCTTAGAACAGGACATTACACCGGCCACAACACAAACAACCAAAAGGTTTATGTATTCGCTGGTAGGCAGGTGATGCGCGCCCACCACCAGATAGCCACGCCGATTTACGTACACCAGAACAGCAAGAAGAGTAAGTTACTATAATTGACCGTCATTATCCGCTGTTGACTTAGCCGCGAAATAGTCGTTGTTGCCTGCGCGGCGTTAAGCCCTAAATAACTAACTAACTAACCGCTGTTGATTGCATGATCATGAACCTGGTTCACGTGTACGCTACACAGCTCTGGGCATTTCACAAGTGATAAGCCGAAAATATCTCAACCAGGGACATCATCGCGACACGGAACGCTAATCCCCGAGCCAAGGTTAACGAATGTGGATTATATATATTTCGCCTAAGAAAAAGTCCGTGGAAGAATAACAAATAATTAACCGCAATAGGGCTGCGTGCAGTTGTATCCGTTATCTAAATTGTTTTTGACATTCGGCATATTGTGCAAATCTGACGTACGTGGAAGTTAGTTGTTTTTCGAAACAACCAAACCACATAAACATAAACATAACATTATGCCATATGTATAAACATTAGGAATTCGTTGTGGGTTTAAAAGAGCTGCTTTGCAATCACACATACATGCATGCTGTGTGTTTTGCAAATTATAATCCATGAACTAGGCAGCGCATTGCGTGCAGTGTGAAATGATTCTGAACAGTTGGGTAGTTCATGAATTCGGCAGACGAAGTCATCAATTAGGCTGCCTAATTCGTGAAAAAGGCTAATGTTGGGCATATGCTGCGAACTGGTTTACTGCGCCTAGGGGATGATAAGTTGCAATATTTGCTGTATATGCGCTTAGTATTTGTCTTTGTTTTACCTAGTTGTAATTGCTGTTTGTTTTCTCCGGGTTTTTTTTGTAATCGGGAGTTCGAGAAATTAGCATGAAGGTGCAGCGTCTCCTGCATGTCCTAGGTTTATACTGCCCCGTAGACTAGTTTGCATCAGTTGTCCAACGTTACATTTTTTTTTTTTTCAAGTAGTGCAGGCACACTCCGCCGCAAATTAGTCTTTGTGGCTTACGCGGCGTCAAGCCCTAAACAACTCACCCACTCCCTCGTGAAAAACGCAACTTTTCAAAATCATTTCACATTAATTTTAGGCATCGAGCTGCCTAGTTGATAATTCAGGAGAAGTCACGGCCTGTTTTATGAAAGGGGCAGTTTTACATTGTAGGCACGACATGTGCACAAAATGCCTGTGACAAAATGACAGCCATTGAGGTTTAGTGTGATCGTACATACACACAGGGGAAACTTGACAAATAAAATCGAAAAGTTCTCTTGAAGGACACTATCTCTGATCTCACAACCCGTGGTTATTGGCGAGTTTTGTCGAGGAACATCTTGCATTCCGGGTACTGTGATGGATATAGTTTGTAAACTGTGATGGGATTCAACAAAAGGGAGACAGTGGATGATTTGGAGCGTATGGAGTTATCGCTATCAATGGAACAAGCAGAAGTAAGCTTTCTTTGGGTATAAAAATCATTTCTGGAACACGGTATCGGCCCGAGATATGTTTGCTGTTGAAAAGCGACCATTATGGATAAAAATATTCTAAGTTAATTACGCCTTGATTTTCACGGAAGTAGTGTGTGTTGTTTAAAGATCTGAAAATGGAAAAATCTTTTTAAAAAATCGCTTGTGTGTGTGTGTGTGTGTGTGTGTGTGTGTGTGTGTGTGTGTGTGTGTGTGCGTTTTCAAGCGATTCTTAAGTTCTTGCGATGACTGTTATTTAAATGTAAAACAGAACCATTTTAGTGATAGCCACCCTCCCTTCCCCTCCCCCCTCCACCCCCCCCCCCCAAAAAAAAAAAGCTCCCTAAATTGAAAGCAACAGTTCGTTTATTAATGTGTTCCGTGGAGGTTGTCCAAAACACGTTTGTCGGCGCAATTCTGTTCTCTACTGCAGGTTAGTTTTCCTTCCTGACAACGTTCATATTAATTGCTGCGGTATATGTCATACAAAAACAAAACAAAACAACAACAAAAAAAACCCTTGATCATGATTTGACAGCATCCTTATAACAAAAATTGTTTCTGCATCAGGCTTTTGTGCCCTGAGTTTAATGTTTGGCAGATTGTTGCAAATCTGCGTCGGCAAAAAGTCAATAAGACGTTTTATAAACAATAGCTATCTGGATCTGAGGCTCTGTCAGGGGCGGTCGGTGGTATAGTGGTTAACATTTCGTCAACAATGCGAGAAGTCAGGTTCGAATCCCACTTTGGGCGAAGAATTATTCTCTCTCGTGCGTGTGTGGCACCGTTCATTCTCTTCGGGTACTTCGGCTTCCTCGCTCTCTGCTTTGGAAATGTTCAACCAACACAATTTGAAAATAAAATTAATGCAGTTCCAGATTCCGAAATTCAGTTGCTGACCCTTCGTAAAACGTGACTGTAACGTGTTCATTTCCAGTGCATGAAAGAATGCGTGTGGTTCACGTGAGCGTGCGTGTTGAGTTCACTTCGCGGCCCTTTCAGCCCATTTAAGGAAATGGGCAAAGTGTCTGCACAACATACAGTTCTTATTATTATTATCTCTTTGTTCACGTGACAATTATTAGTATGTGGCAATGCCACGTAACACACCCCCTTTCCTGAACAAAGAACCACTTCGTGGCATTCTCAAACCATTAAAAAATGAGTAGTTTTCAACACACATTTAAAAAAAAAAGTGTACAGACGCCCTGATGTCGAGTTTCCCATTTTTGGACACTGGGTTGAAATGGATTAAGTGTTACTATAAAGTCCCATAACCATTCTAACATTAGGTTAGCCATGATTCTTGTAACAGGAGCCACGGTTCCTCCTTCAGTACTGCCATAAAGCCCCATAACCGTTCTATCATTCAGTTAGCCATAACTCCTTCAGTACTACCATCACGTGCGAGAACGCTGCAGATTGCGTAATAGTTGCTTCAAGTGGCTTCTAGTGATCTGAAGATTTCAAGTAAAAATGCGACTGTTTTGCACGGGCTCTTTAAGAGATCACCATTCTAACATTAGGTTGGCCACGATTCCTCCAACTCCTTCAGTTTTGTAACCGCAGCCGGTCCAGAATTAGTTAGGGCGGACTGAGACATCCCACCCAATGTCAACTACCGGGATCTGACAACATGTCATCCGACCAGCAGCGGCGTTGGCCAGTGTTGGCTGGCCCCTACTTTGCTAATGTCTTGATCTGCCTCTCCACTCCCACGCCGGGCTTCTCGACAGATGCGGTTACTTCTTGTGGACACTTCTGGTCACTCCGGTACTCGGAGGTTACCAGGAGGGAGGGAGTCAGAATAGGCGTTCTGGTAAGGCGCTGGGGTTTCAATGCTCAAGTCGTGCGAGTTCCAAACCCTGCTGAGAACCAAAAATTGTGCTGGCATTTTATTTACTATTTTTTTCGTTGCCCTGTCTTTGATAATTATAACTACGCTGTGGTGAAAAAAGGACGTTAAACAAGAAACCAGTCGGGGATTACGAGTCTGCCGCATCCGCATTTGGGGGGGGGGGCGGAGGAGAAGGGAGAGGTGGGGGAGGGGTATGGGAAGCGGGGAGAAACATTACGGTACATGGATGCCAGAAGAAAAAGGACTGCCAAAGTGTTCGAGAAAATCTGAAGACCAAAAGGTTGTTGAAACAAGCTGAAAAAGCTATGAGATTGCTTGTCTCTGTGAACTGAGATTAAAAGCACTGTGTGTGTGGGTTTTGTTGTTGTCGTGTTTTGATTCCCTGGTAGCGGTAGAGCGATGGACTTTCAATGCTCGGGTCGTGAGTTCGAATCCCCGCTAGGTCCAAATATTTGTGCTGTCCTTTTTCCCGTTGCCCCATCTCTGATATCACCTGTATGTGGTGGAGGAGGTCGTTAAACCCTCACAAACACCCACTTGCCTGCACTGCCTACACTACTTCGCTGGGAAAAAATGCAATAACATCGTCTTGTCTCTTGTCCTGTAAGCGCGTTTTCAACCTTTTAGTAATCAGATACATGGATGCACTGAAAAAGCTTGCTACTTGCAAAAAACAAATGTATATAGATAAATGAGGTGTCTGCTCTACGCTGGCAGACAGACTACCTTTGCCAGGAAACAAAAATCTGATTCCGACCTTCTACAGGCACTGCTTGCAAGCAAGTCGGTAAAACCTCTAGTAGAAACAACTTTCAAATACGAATCAAATACGGATAAAAAGGAATATAATGTAAGTGTCCCTGCATATCTGAGCTACATGCCCTCGGAAATGTTAGACCACACATTTGAAATTTACGACCTTCGACCACGTCCCCACCTGTCTAGATCTTCAATCTTCAAACTTCAATCATGGTTGAGCTGTCAATCTTGACCTTGATTCAACCTGTGCTGCGCATACGACTTAGACTAAAGGTGGTAGGTAGATTAACGATTTCCAGGTTAATATAGATACCGAACACCTGAACACGACAAAAAGTTTTGCAAGATTTTGACACTGAGGACAAAGACAGCGGTTGGACACGCGGGATGAACACCAGACCCATCACCTGACACGCTTCGCTGCTCGTCAGCTCCTCCCAAAAAGCTTCCACCCCGCGACGAACGGCGGAACTGGAACGGCGACGCCAGGGTTGACGGTGACAGACAGACGATCGACGTGACCCACGAGACGAGAGAAGCGGAAGACAGTGCGGACCCGCTGGTTGAGTGTGAGACAGTCAAGGACCCGGGGAAGCGATGACTCAGCCAGTGCAGCGAGCTACGAAACTGGTGCACAGCAATCAGCTGGACTCTCAGACCCAGAAACACCAGCTACTTCTATAGCAACAACATCACCAGCAGCACCAGCAGCCGCAGCAGCAACCACCACACCAGCGCTCACAGCGGCCCTGTCACCGATTGGCCGGATGAGCTACGGGAGTGGTGTAGGTCGGAGGGGGGTGGGGGTGGGGGGTGGTGAGTGGGTGGCTAGTTACAAGTCTGTCTTGTAAGAAATAATTACTTAGAGTTTAACATTTTACCGTGTCTAGCACTTCGCATTCTTCTTGCTTGTCTGTCGGTGAAGTATTGGTCACGTTTCGCCCCCCCCCCCCCAAATCAACATCAAACAGACAAAAAACCAATAAAACAAAGTCATGCAACTACAGCAAACCATTGCTCTAGCGCACTCCTTCAGCTCTGTATGTCGTTCACTCCTCCCCCCACCACCCGTTTCTTCCCAAGCTTCGATCAATAATACTACTGACACTAGTGTCACAATGGTAGACCTATCAGACCTACTTTCCTACCACACGTGCATGTGTGTGTGTGTGTGTGTGTGTGTGTGTGTGTGTGTGTGTGTGTGTGTGTGTGAGAGAGAGAGAGAGAGGAGAGAGAGATGATGATGATGACTGAGTGATGATGCCTAGTCTCTAACACACCGTCGCTGCTGGGTTGTTGTTTTTTTTTCATCCTGCAGCTATTCTCCTTTTGTTGCCGAAAGTGCTTGGCTTCAATCCTATCCACTTTCCGCAGCCCCTACCCCCCGCACCCCTCCCGCCCATCCTCCGCTCATCATATCCCGACGTCTCATCTACCTTCCATCACAACCACCAAATGTTCCGTTCCCCGTCCGCGTAATGCGTTTATCAATAATTATTCAAGTCAATAAGACTTCAACACATTTTGCGTGGGTTTGTGCTTTCTGGTCGCCGGTCTGTTTTACTGATGACGTGTCCATATTATGATATTTTATACACATCGGTGTTTGGGTTGCATGGAAACCAACCAAGGATAACATCTGTGCCAAAAAACGGGTGAAGCACAGTTTCTACTCTCGCACAGAATAATGCAAAGTCCCTTCCATTGTAACAATGGAGGTTACTGGCCATCCTGCCTCGCAGACAGATGACCTAATAGCACGGGAAAAGACGACAATTATAAACAAAAACTACAACAACGACATCTGAAATGCAAAAAAGAAAGTCACGCTGCCCCTGTGAAGAAACCTGATCACTGCTTGATATCGGCCATTATTTAAAAGATGTCCACATGTATGCACACATCTGTGGCTGTCTTGGTGACAAGCGAAATTCATCATAATTTAATGTTGCGGAAAACTCTTCCATTGGGACGTGGCTAATCTACCTTCTAAAAGGTGACGTCAGTTCCAAGGTCGTAATATGAGAATTGGCTGTTTTCCACCGTCTGCACATAATGATTATGGTTGAACCCTGCATGTCCGGGCAACGTGAGACATTTACATGCTAGATTATATAATCCCCGGACATTTTGTGTGTCACCTGCTACCCGCTCCTGTCTAGCATAAAGTGTAGTTTTAACTCCGCCAATATCGGTGAGGTCAAATTGATGTAAACGGATCGACTTCATCTAGACAGAACATGTCTGGCCTATTTGCCCTTGTTCTGCAGAACGGGGATCCAATGCCGTGTCCTCTGTGTGGACAGTCTTGAAACTAGCATCATAAATTAAAGTACTGTTCTAGAATGCAAGCTGATTACACTAAATCGGACGCACAAACTAAAACCAGACTCAACGTTGAATTACAAAAAACGACGGGGGACGGTTTCAGTATGGGCGTTGGTACATCACAGTAGGACGTTCCTCTGGTCGTGAACATTGACTTGAACAGAAATTTATACTCTTCACTGGAGCCAGGGCTTCACACGAGGCTTGTATTGTAAAAGAATAAAATCTGCTCAAAATATGCTCGATGCCAATGTCGTTATTTCTGTGTCGTTCAAGTCGTGTTGCACTTTGACATCACACCTTGATGAGAAGAACCCAGTGAAAATCACAGCCAGACAGACACCAATGAAACCAATCCAAAAAAACGGTAGCCTCAAAGATACCAATCCAAAACACAGTACCAGTAGCCTCAAATCTAAAACCCCACACCCACCGGCTTTTGGACAGACACCTTGATAAGGAGAACCCAGTGAAAATGACAGCCAGAGAGACCATTAGTCATTGTGATGAAATGGCCACTGTCTAGTATCAGTGTTGGAGACTTTCATGTTCCAAGATGCTTTCCGACATTTGGACATTGTCACCCACCACAGTGCATCCTAGGTTCCTTGTCTCAGACCACAGTGTGAATTCACTTTTCTGAAATAAAAGCAGGCTAGCGCTTAAGTACAGTTGTTCACGTACCCTCATCCTGAACCTCGCTCATAAAACCCCTAAGTCTCATTCAGTCTACGCTGGTAATACACCTGGAAGTATCTGGCACAAACTACCTCAGGAACGCTCTCTCCAACACAATACAAAAGTGGCCATTTCAGAAGTAATTAAGGACCCCCCCCCCCCACACACACACACACAAGCACACACCAGTGCAACCACGGTATTACAGACTAAACAATAACTGATTCACCGTCGTGACTCATGAACCCCTTTTAACACGTTTACTCCATACAACTACATCTCTTTGTCGAACAGACCTGTCCCATCGTGTATACATGTGGTATGCATTGCTGTAACTTCACTATTCCGACTGCTGCAGGCCAGGGCCCGTATGTAAAAGTCGAGGTTAATGTAACCCACGGCTACGGGCCTAACCCAGACTAGGACAAAAGAAAATCAAAAGCAAAATTAAATAAAAAAAGGAAGCGACGAAAGGAAAAAAAAGAATCCTCCTATAACGGCTCAGGCACCTTCCTGGAATGGGCCCGCTTCCTGATTTAAAACAAAAAACAAAAAGAAAATTTAACCCTAGAGCTAGTTTAGTTTGAGGTTAGACTCTAAACCCGGGGCTAAAAGCCCTAAACGCGACTATTACATACGGGTCCTAGTCTACTTAATTCCATTTTCTGTAGAACTATGACAGTGAGTTACCCACCATAAAAAAAAAAAATATCCTTGGTTTCACACTGTTTCATGCACTGCCAGGCCCCCCGACCCAACTCCCAAATTCCCCCTCCCCCCTGCCCCTTAATAATAATAATAATAAAGGGTATTTGTGGCGCCCCATCTAGCAAGAGCTCAGGGCGCGTACATAAACATAACATAAAAACAGCGTATATAACTTACAAAACACACACACACACACACACACACACACACACACACACACACACACACTGATTTTTTTTTTTTTTTTGCAGGTGGCATGCAGAGATGGAGGGGGGGGGGGGGGTTGGTTCTACTGCCTGGAGAAAAGATGTGTTTTAAGTTTAGATTTAAAGACTGCTAACGACTGAGCATCAGTCCCAAACTAACACGTGTAATAACTGACAGACAAAAGCCACCTAAGAAATCCATCTCTACATGATATTATTTAGAGTAATATGATATGTCCATCTACGTACGTCTGTTGTCCATAAATGTCTGTGGCATGTATATGCATATGTCCCAAAAACAGAAATAAAAAAACGAAAGAAATCCACCTAAAATATCCAGTCACCAAAACTGCAGCAAATGGTCAAAACCAAAATATCACCATGGCAAAGTAACATTTGCTACATGCTGGTCTGTCACAACATAACCTTCCAGAGGTGATGTAAAGAAACATGGCACTAATATCAGAAACACTTGAAATGCAGGTATAAAATTAACAAAACTTGAAACATCTTCACAACATTGACGTTCAACACAAATGCAAGCTGTAAATGAGCCTACCGCTGACAGCTTGCACCGAATGCCGATTTTCAAATACTGATGTATCAGGAATGTGAACTTTTGCATCTTGAACACCCGCACACTGCAGGTTTAAAATCATTCCCTGCCTATGCACATTAAAACACTAGCAAAATGTGAACGACCAAACGGTCTTGTTGGTCTTTGGTGAAAATGATGATGAAAAGAAAAAAAACTATAAATAATAATTACTACTACTACTGCTACTACTAATAGTGCTCGTACTACTACCACTACTATTACTACGAAGCAAGAAACAGATAAGTGAATAAGTGTTTAAAAGTACAAACAAAACAAACACATTGATATACAAATGGAGTACCCTTGTCCACACACAAACACACACACACACACACCACACACC
>JACVVK020000841.1:0-12500 GCA_018292915.2 Batillaria attramentaria
GTCCTGGTGACAAACCTGTATGGCTTGCTTCACGCTCTGTCACCACGTGCACTGCATATTAATGACCTGTCATTTGTACACACGCGGGATAAAGTATAGAAGAGCGCCGCTATACAGGCTGTTAGTGCTGCACGTGAAGGGACGTAGCTGTGAACACGGGGATAAATCAAGACGGCGGACATATTTTCCTCGTGCTACTACAATTAGAGGCGTTGCTTTGAGGTAAAGGGTTTTTTTTTGTTTTTTTTTTCCCCAAGTTGTTGTTTTTCTTTCGTTTTTGTTGTTGTTTTTGTTGGGGGGTGGTGGGGGGTAGTCGAAATGGCGACCAGGTGCTTATTTTTACGACGGACTCAAGTAAAGTCACACGTTTCAGAGTTTAACTGAAAGAACCTGGGGGGGGGGTGGTGGGGGTAATCAAGGTGATGGGGAGGGGGGGAGGGGTGTAAGCTAGACTAAACGCAAGTAGACTGTAACGACATCCATGTGCATGCTCATGTTTCAAAATCGATGTAGCGGCAGGACAACTCCGCCATCTTTATTGACCCCCGTATGATAGTCCGAGGTGTTACGTGTGGTGGTGGTGGTGGTGGAAAGGAGGGTGGGGGGTAAAGAATAACTGACAAACAAGCGGTGGCATATTGTGACGGATGAGCTCTAGGCCCTACTCGTGTTGCAAGCATGGGTGACCAGCGTACAAGTGAAACTATTCCGTGCAGGTCGTGGCGATCGTGTGTTGGTAACGCCCAAATCGTTCCGGGGTCGCGCGACAACAACCCCACCCCCATCCCTACCCCACCCGACCCCATAGGGTGGGTGGGTGTTTAGGAGTTTAACGTCATTTTCCTCCACGCAAGGGTGATATCAAAGACGGGGCAACGACAAAAAGGCCAGCACACACACACGCACACACACACACACACACACGCACACACACACACACACCACACACACACACAGAGAAACAGCCGAGTGACTTGTCGCAGGGAGGAAAACTACGTACTATTGAAAGATTGAATAAGAGTCATGCAGAGTCCGGAGTTTTTCACCATCCAATGACAGATATTATTCTTATTCTTGAACTTTATTATTGAACTTTAAGCGGAGAATGTAAGAGTTTGTTTGGATAGAATGGTGACGTAATTAAAACTGTTTTGTTTGTTAGTTTTTTTCTGAATCATTTTGTTTATTTGTTTGTTTGTTCGTTTGTTCATTTTGTTTGTTTGTTCGTTTGTTTGCTCTCTCTCTCTCTCTCTCTCTCTCTCTCTCTCTCTCTCTCTGCGCGCGGTTAATTCACATTCATTCATCAACATTTATTGCCCCCCCCTCTCCACTTACACACACACACACACACACACACACACACACACACACACACACACACACACACCATCTCTAGCCTCTGCGGACGGTTTATCGTCGCTCTTAATCGGCTAGCGCGTATCGCGGTAATCCGTTTATTCTATCAGATCTCCTCGAGTAGGGGTCTCGGGGATTGTGTGCATTCATGCGTAACGTTTCCTTTGGTATAGTAGGGGGTCACTAAACTGCCTCGTTTGGCCGCCCAAGTGTATACGTCTGTGTGTGTGCGGGTTTGTATGTGTCGCCAGTTTAGTGTAGAAGTTCCTGATGGATGTGTAGACGGCAGGTGCTGTTAGCAGGAAAGTAATACATTGGTGAGTTAACTCAGTTTACCACCAAAGCAATCCACCACCCCGCCCTACCCCCCTCCCATCCCCACCCCCCCCCCCCACACACACACACCCAAAAAGAAAAAAAGGATGATGATGATTAATTGTTCAGGCCTTAAAATTGCGACATCATAATTATTCACTCACCAGTACATCAACACACTAGATAGATTGATACATACTTGTCTGTCGAGAATCGGCGTAAGCTGCCCGTTTAATTTCTTTCTTTCTTTCTTCTTCTTCTTCTTCTCCTCCGATTTCTTCTTCTTCGTCGTCGTCGTCGTCGTCTTCTTCTTCTTCTTCTTCAACTTCTTCTGTTTCTTTCGCCAATTATTCACATTTTAGGCTCTTTCGACATTCAAGGTAACTGATAGTTTGTCTTATATGTTCTTCTCAATTTCAGGTCAGATTTTCGGAAAAAACTTCGCAGCCACACGTCAACGCTTAGACTGAACGCGTCCCTGCAGTAGATGTCTTCATTACTTCTATTTTGACATCTGCTGCATCTCTCCACTTACAATTTCAAAAGAGAGAAACTGGGACAGCAAACAGTAGTTTAAAAAAGAAAGAAAGAAATGAAGGGAAATACGTCTATGTAGCGAAAAGGCGTCAACCGTTTTTAACATTCCCCACCATCTTCAGTACCAAGCCCACACAGGTACAGAGGCTTTTGCGGTCAGCGACTATTCGGACCAGTGAAAGAGAGTGAAAACCACAGGGCCCCCGCGCGCAAAGTTCAACGCGCGGCATTTAAAGACTGCTACACCTCTGTCAACACACGCCACTGTAAAATGTTGTGACAAAAATTGTCGCAGTTTGTTGGCAGGTACTGTGGAAGATTTGGCAAATACTCGCTCATTTTGTGTGACACCGAAATAGAGGCAAGTGCCTATGTGTGAATTGTGCAAGTGAGAGGAGTAAAGATAGAGAAAATAGATAAGAAACCAAGGCTGTGAATTTAGGTGGACGAAGTTAGTATTGTGTACTTCTGGTCTCCTTTGTTTCGCTGAGAACTACATGTGGTGTTCACAGTAAGGAATATCTTGCCGACGTACTGACAACAGCTGTTTGTGTGTTTGGATTACCTGTTTGCAACGAGTCGAGACGAAGGACAAGCCAAAATGACTACCGGTAAGATATGGAAATCTCTGTCGTCGTCGTTTGTTGTTGTTGTTGTGTGTTGTTGTCGTCGACTGTAACTGTTGGTGTCTAGTGCTGTTGATGTTGCTGTTATGTGTTTTATGTAAGGGTTACAGCTGTTTTCTCTCGCAGTTGGTTTTTGTGATGAGAAATTAAAATTGTAGTAGTTGGTGCAAGTTGGTGGTGGTGGTGATGGCGGTGGTGGGGATGGTGGTGATTGTGGTGGATGTGGTGAGTGTGTGTGTGTGTGTGTGTGTGTGTGTGTGTGTGTGTGTGTGTGTGTGTGTGTGTGTGTGTGTGTGTGTGCGCGTGTGTGTGTGTGTGTGTGCGCGCGCGTGCGTGCGTGTGTGCGTGCGTGTGTGCGTGCGTGTGTCTGTGTGTGTATGCGTTCTTTCTTTCTTTCTTTCTTTCTTCCTTTCCTTCCTTTTTGTCTTATTCTCATCATTCGTCTTGTCCCTTGCTCGCATTTCGTGTTTCCTTCATGTGGTAGGACATACAGAGGTTAGCAGACTACACGTCTGAAAGAGCTTGACTTACAGTCGGATTTTAGGGTTGAAAGATTGATAACGGCTACGTCACCGATTCCCCCCCCCCCCCCGAAATACCCACCCATGATAAATTGCTGTGACATTCTCTCTCTCTCTCTCTCTCTCTCTCTCTCTCTCTCTCTCTCTCTCTCTCTCTCTCTCTCTCTCTCCAGCACTGGAAGTCAAATCGACGTTTGTAGGTTTGTGTGTGACAGTAAACATTCATATTCACTATGCTTTCGTGTGTGTGTGTGTGCGTGTGTGTGTGTGTGTGTGTGTGTGTGTGTGTGTGTGTGTGTGTGTGTGTGTGTGTGTGTGTGTGTGTGTGTTAGAGAGAGATAGAGAGACAGTGTGTGTGTGTGTGTGTGTGTGTGTGTGTGTGTGTGTGTGTGTGTGTGTGTGTGTGTGTGTGTGTGTGTGAGAGAGAGAATATTCATATTCCTTGTGTTTTCGGGCGTGTACCACTTTTCAGATGAGGGTTGTTTTTTTGTTGTTGTTGTTGTTGTTGTTTTCTTTTCCATCACACAGATTTCTCCACTCACGATCATAGTCAGTATGTGATATGATGCATTGTGCCTGACACTTAACGGGGCTAACGCTACCGTATTAATATGCTCACAGATCGTTTTAGGCTGTCTCCGTGGTACATTTCATCACACCACTTTTACGCCTGGATAGTAACCGCCTCTATAATGCCGGCACTGAGCCAACAGAAGCGTACTCGATAACGCGGCGACCACATGAGCGCTCCAGTAATGTAACAACAGTTGTAAAATTTCAATGTTCGACCACTTGCACAAAGTGTCAACAACATTGTATCGCATTCAGAGCTGTACTAATCATCAAGATAGAGTATTTCGAGCGTACAGGCGCACTCACGAGCAAAACTGTTCCGAAATATAAGTTGACATGGCGAAGACGGAGTTAGTCCGTTGAAGTTACGCAAAACTTTAATACCCACTTCACGGGTGCGACTTTGGGGGTGCTTCCCTTGGTTAGCATGAAGGTGCAGCGTCTCCTGCATGTCCCAGGTATATATTGCCCCGTAGACCAGTTTGCATCCTTTGTCCAACGTTACTTTTTTTTTTTAATGTAGTGCAGGCACACTCAGCCGCGAATTAGTCTTTGTGGCTTGCGCGGCTTTAAGCCCTAAAAACTCACTCACTCACTCGCTTCCCTTGGTATGACACGTCTTATGATGTGGATGATTACACGACCGGCACCTCAGGTGCCATAGTTCCCGGGCCTGGTTAATGCCGGGATATTTATGACAGGAAGCGTGGAATGCGGCCCTGTCCCGCAGTCCCAAAACCACACGGACCCCCATGACATCATCGTACCATCATCCTCATTTCCACCATCATGCATAATAAAAATTGTCCCGGCTTCCGACCCCTCCGTTGATTCCACCTATAACCTGGGAGGAACACCACTGGGGCTGGCAAAGAGTTGGGGCAGAAAAGAACAACCTTTGATACCAGGAAGAGCCCGTCTGATATTGAAAAATGCTAACGCGAGCAGGGTGCCTGTATATTATCCACAGAGGTCATAGGGTCCAGTTGTATTGAATAGGTTAGATGTCTTTGCTCTTCCTGGTACTACCCCGGGCCTGTCACGCCAGGAAATATCGATTCAATTTTCCCCCCAACGATCCTTTGGTACGACCTTTCGCCTTTGTGGGGCGTTCAGCGTCTTTGAAAGGTCTTTCTATACTACTTGGTCTGTGGGCAGTCTGAATGAAATGCACCTCGAGTTGGTGAAAGGGCCTACGTGCCAATCTATCCAGGGGCGTAGGAACCACGGGGGCCCTGGGGGCCCAGGCCCCCGTTCGATTTTTGGAAGGGGGGCCCGAATATCTTTGGGCCCCCCTTGCTTTTGATAAGAGGAGAGTGGGGCCCCCCTGCTCTGCTGTCGCAGGACACAATCCTTGGCAGTCAACACACACACACACACACACACACACACACACACACACACACACACACACACACACACACACACACCTCCCCCCCCTCCCTTCTTCACCCCGGCCGTATGGCTCACCCGACTTAGTGGGCCCCCCTTCCTCTCAGCATCTTCCTACGCGCCTGCTATCTGAGAAACACTTAGGGCTTTTTGCCATTTACCGGTAGAGAGATCCGTCTAGTGTGGAAAAGGGCCCAGTCGGCATGGATTTGAGAAGCACCTTGGGCCTTTCGCCTATTAACCATAGACATATCTGGGAAAGGGCCTAAGCGTGATAGATTTGGCGATCACTTAGGACCTTTCACACTTTTACCATCTGACGTCATTTAACTTAATTTTTTTAAAAGCGTAAGCGTCATAGATCTGGGAAGCACGGAGGTCTTTTTGCCATTCGAAATGCATGCCCTCACTGAGCCTTCCTAATCAGTCGGCGTGATCAAGGTGTGTATGACACGTACTGACAGGCAGTATAGTAACACGCCTGACAAATGTGTGGTGTGCTTTTTTTTTAACATGCATTACTCAGATTCTGTTTGGTGCAACGCTATCTACGCTCAGGGCCGGATCCAGGGGGGGGGGGGGGGGCGGATGCTTTGGTACTACAGCAACCCCCCCCCCTCCTCGGCAGTAGCATCAAACTGTAAATAATTGTTTAAAATTGAGTTGTAACGCTTGTGTTTTAGTGCCGTATATAACAGTTAGAAACTCAAAACGTCGGTTGTTGTGTTTGGCCTTTTACAAGACCCGGGCAGTAGGCAAAAAAAATACCCCAAAAACCATTCAGCACCTCATTCTGAAAACTGATTGATCCGGCCCTGTACGCTAGCTCTTTGGGTTCTCTCTATTCACAGGGGAAGCCGGGGTAGCCCCGTGATAGAGTGTTGGATTTTCAATGCCCGTGTCGTGAGTTCGAATCACTGTTGGGGCTGAATATTTCTGCTGGTGTTTTTCCTCGTTGTCACGCCTTTGGCTTCACTCGTCTATGGTGGAAAAGGACGTTAATCCCCCCCTCCCCCCCCGCAATAACCAACCAACCAAATTCACTCTTCACATAGAAGAACTGA
This sequence comes from Batillaria attramentaria, assembly GCA_018292915.2. NCBI lineage: Eukaryota > Metazoa > Mollusca > Gastropoda > Batillariidae > Batillaria > Batillaria attramentaria. Next base: position 6,385 of record JACVVK020000841.1, read on the forward strand.
GGCTGAGACGCACTGTGTGTGGGCGAGAGTGGCAGTGGACGAAGTGTCCTTTACCTTAGGAATTTTGCCGACATTTTATGACCCCGTCCCCCACGGGAGGAGACGAGTCTTCTGACACTCTTAAACCAGTTATGACGTTCTCGGTCCAGGCAGGCTGACCATATAGGGGTCGCGCACATCATTTGCATATCAATCACGTGTCCCTGTCCCGCGGGTTATTTCCCCTGTCGTTTCAGTTTTCCGAGGCCTCTCCACCACACGATAGAAATCAGTCATCGTGCGAGGAATGCTTACCATGGGTGGGAAGGCACGAAGAGTTACGGATGAATCAGCCAATTCCGTAATGCGGTAGGCGCGTTCAGGATTCCGGCAGTCGTGTTCAAAACAGTCGGGGGCCGGGGTGGTCGAATGGTAGAGCGTTGGACTTCTAATGCTCGGGTCGTGAGTTCGATCCCGGCTGGGGCCAAATATTTGTGCTGGCTTTTTCATCGTTGCCCCGTCTTTGGTATCACCCGTATGTGGTGGAAAAGGACGTTAAACCCCCGAACACCCACCCACCCACCCGTCTTCAAAACAGCCTTTGCAACTGCCCAAACTTCCAATTAAGTTTTAGTACTTTGTTTCGCATGTCCTTGGCTTGAATGACTCGTCGTATCTGCACCTAACATTAGGACAATAGTGGCAAATTGTACACAGCCTGGGTTTGAATGACTCACTGTAGCTGCATCTAACACAGTGTTTCTTATTACGCAAATTATATGTGCGTCGATTACGCTGAGATTTCAGAATATGACGCAGATAGTTTGGGGCTGCACGTCATTGTGACGCACGGTTTTCAAGACTTTAAAACCGACACTAAAAGGACACACCTCAGACGGCCGCTGGAACAGAGAATTATAAATGTGCCAAAAGCCGGCTCTTGACTGGGCACTGCGGAGCGCCACAGTGCTGTCCACAGTTGTGACACAGTTCTGAGTTGTGATTTTGGGGATTTCCGCCGCTGTGACGTCACCACTCCAACCTGGATTTCAAATGGCCACAACGGTGACTGTGGTTTCCACAACAGATTCTGATTGACAGTACTACGTCACTCGGCGTGCAAACCGTGCATGGCGGGGACTCGGACAGTGCATCTTTAATCGGTTTGTCACCGAGCAGTGCTGTGTCCAGTTTTGTAGTTAAGAGACACACCGAGCGCAACGACTGTGATGTGCACATTATGTATTTCGCGCGCTGTGCCCAGTTAATAGCAGGCCTAAGTGCTGGGTTTTCCGATCCACAACTAAATCACGTGTCGTCTCCAACAATCTTGTAAACAATGGGTCCGGTCGAACCAAGAGTTTCATACTTGGGTCTGACCCTTTGATTTTGCAAAATGACCCTCTGAATTTTGACAGAGAGGGTGAAAATGACCCTCAGTTTTGAAAGCTGTAAAGCCTGCTCGTAACTGGGCACAGCGCGCGAAACACACATGTGCACATCACAGTCGTTGCGCTCGGTGTAACTACTAACTACAAAACTGGACACAGCGGTGCTCGGTGACAAACCGATTGAAGATGCACTGTCCGCCACGATCTGCACGGTTTGCACGCCGAGTGACGTAGTACAGCCACTCAGAATCTGTTGTGGAAACCACAGCCACAGGTTGCTATGATGACGCCACAGCGGCGGAAACCCCCAAAATCACAACTGTGTCACTACTGTGGACAGAGCTGTGGCGCTCCGCAGTGTCCAGTTAAGAATCGGCTTAAGGGCTCTAACATCAGGACAATGGTGGCAAATTGCAGACAGTGAGCAATGAACACGCTTCAATTTACCGACTTCAATTTAAGGGCTTTTTCCTGCTACACACAAAATCGATAGAAATCAATCAGTACATTGTGTAGGCTTTACTGGCGGACACAGTGCACATGCACCGGGCATCCTTTGTCCTGTTTAGTACACGAGTGTCTTCTCTTGCCATTGTATAGTTTCCTGAGTTATTCGGCGTGCAACGTACCTTACAAAGTAGCGTTTTGTGAGAGGTATAATTATAGCTGATACAAGTACGTTCATTGTATGCTTCTCAGACATCCACGAAATCTTCTTGTCTTGCTTGTAAGATTTTGATATATATATATATATATATGTTTGACGTGTAATTTTCTGGGTTTTCAGGGTTATGCTTTAAATTTGTTGTTGTTTTTTATTTGTTTGTTTTGTTGTTGTTTGTTTGTTTGTTTTCTTGTGTTTTTTGGTGGTTGTTTCTTGGTTGTTGGGGGGGGGGGGTGTTGGTTTGTTGTTGTTGTTTTCTTGTTTTGTTTTGTTTTGTTTTAGGGAGGGTTCTTGTTTCAAAAGCGATTAGTATTTTGACGTACCCTGTCGCCAGAACTATTCAGAAATGTCCATTTCAGCGTAAGCAATTCCGTCAGGATTTGAACTTGCACCATACAGAACACCTACACAAACTAAACCTCTTGGTCACTGGTCAACCTCCCATATTGTCCTTCCTGCGGCGGGCTTGCAAGGCCGTTTATTACTCACCCCATACTGTGCCAGATGTTGTTGAGTCCACAGTCCGGTTATGGGTGTAGTGGAGCGGCGACCAGTGGTTATTGTCAAGGCCTTCACCCATTGGCCCACCATAAAATTAAACCCCGGCCCTCCGTGGGGATATCAGTCTATATCGGTCAGCATAAATATGGGGTGTTACGAGTGACCCCCATTCAATGTGACAGCGTTGAATCTTGGGTCATCTTCTGCTGGCATATTATGGTAGTCGTGAAATTACTGCACAGTTGCTTAGAGTGACATTTTTACACACACACACACACACACACACACACACACACACACACACACACACACACACACACTTGGTTAAACAATTTCACTGTCGTTTTCCACGCTGTTCTATTCTGTCTCCATTTGTTGTTGTTGTTGTTGTTTGTCACAGTTGTTGTTGTTGTTGTTGTTAGCTGAAAGGACTTTAAAAGCCAACAAACCAAACATACGTTGGTTTTAAAAAAATTGGTTTCGGTTCGTTATTACTTTAGTAGCATTCTCGTAGCGCCATTGCTTAACTCATCTGTCACAATGACGGGGGACTTCGATCAAAGGTTCAGCCACGCATCGCCCCACATAAACTTTCGCTCATCAAGACTGACAGTTGACAAAATTCTCCATCCATTTTTCATAAAGTACATGAAATGTCAAGAGTGTGTGTCATTCAGTCAAGCTTGCTGGAGAGGTTTATTTACTTGTAGTCTGTTTACTACTACTACTACTACTACTACTACTACTACTACTACTACTACTATATTACACTTGCAGAGCGCGGAGTTCTGCTTCGAAAAGCACTCAATGCGCTTTTTGCTCACACATACACACAACATTCACATGCACACATTTATACACATCAGTACAGGCGGTGGAGTTTAAACTTAAAGATTAAAAGCTAGTTTGAAAGGATGTGTTTTGAGTTCTGCTTTAAACTGTAGGAGGAGGGAATGGATGTTTCTCAGAGAAGATGGCAAGGAGTTCCAAACGTTGGGGGGGGGGGGGGCACTATAACTACAGTCTGGTGGCGACAGATCAGTCCAGGGCAGTACAATGACAAGGCAGCGGCAGCTCCGGTCACAACTGACGTAAACATGTAGCCAATCACGCTTTGTTTCCTTTGCGCGCGCCGCTGAGGCACACAGCGCAGCAGTATAAAATAAAACAACAATGACAACAAACGGACAAGAGAAATATTGATTCGATTTTGTGTAGCGTTGACATGAACACTATATTAGCTGTCCTTTATGCATTCTGAAAAGAGCATCGCCCGACCATCTGTGGTCGTTTTGCATTTCATGAAGCGTGAACGGGAAAACACTCAAACAGTCGTATGTACCAGAATCGTGGACAACAGCTGCTTTATAGTTATATATAGGGCGTGGGGACATCAGATCAATAGTGAAACAGGTGGCAGAGAGTGTAGACTTGGGTGCATGTGTTACAAAGGATTGAGTCTCCAGCGTGGAACCTGTGGCTGGATGTGCCCCGGATTCTGGGCCCCCATGTAAAAGTCGGGGTTAGGGAGTTTAGCCCCGGGTTAGAGTCTAACCTCGAACTAAACTAGCTCCAGGGTTAAATTTTCTGGGTTTTTTTTTTTTTCTTTCTTTCTTTCTTTCTTTTTAAATCAGGAAGCGGGTATTTCTAGCCAGGTGCCTGTGCCGTTATAGAAGGATTTTTGTCTTTCTTTCTTCGCTCCCTTTTTTTAAAATTTAATTTTGTTTTGGAGTTTCTTTTGTCCTAGTCTGGGTTAGGTCCGTAGCCGTGGGTTAAATTAACCTCGAGTTTTACATACGGGTCCTGAGCTAAGTCAGACCACTCTAGTCTCGTTCCGTGCACCAGTCAGACCCGTGTATGATGTAGTAGGTCGGTGCGCCCGCCTGAGCCGGTGAAATCCCTGTTTTGATTATCACGGTTGTCAACACCACGGGCAGAACAAATATTGACTTACTATCACTGCCAATAGCGGGAGGGGGCGGGGGCTATGGAGGAGAAGGAGTGAAGGGAGGGTGTTCAAAGGGCGTTGTGAGGCAGTGTGGATATATAAATATGGATACAATAGCAGTACAAACAGATAGGTGGATAGTGTGATTCCACGCCACAAAGTGTAGTGTATACTATGTACAGTACTCCTCGCTTAACGTCACTACCGTTTAAGGTCACACCTCTGATAAGATCAATCAGGTTGCTGGTCCCGACCAAAAGCCTTCTTTGTACCATTTAGAATTCCTCGCTTAGCGTCACCTCGGATAAGGGAAAACCTCGGATTACGTCACCCCCGTTTTGGTTCCCAAATGGAGAAGACTACCGCTTAAGATGAAATCCATGTGATGAGAGTGGCTTCCCTTGGAAACAACACCCGGATTTGCACCGGAGGTGAAGACGAAACAGACGATTTTTTAATTTCATTTTTATTCCATGAGATGATACCCAAAGACTGAAAATGGAAACTGGAAGGGGGGGGGGGGCTTGTTTTTGATGAACTGACGATAAAGATAGTTTACCGCAGATAAGTATACATGTACTTACAAAAGATTTCTTATTTCGTTGAGGGTCCTTTTAGATCTAGAAATTGGTACAATCTTTGTGAAAGAGATAAGAGCTGCAATGCAGGGAGCAATGTGGCGATATGATGGTGGTGGTGGTGATACTTATGTTGTCAGAGAGAGAGGGAGGGGGGGGGGAGAGAGCGAGAGACCTGGTTAACTTCTTGGCTTAGTCGGAAGGCAAGTTGAAGTACTTTTACAGTTCACGAAACATCAGTGCAACCATCCCTCAACCATGTAACAGGGGCAAGATGTTTGGAGGGAGCTTGACATCTGCGGGGTGGGGGGGGGGATCCACAGGGTTCGGGGGAAAAAAAAGGGGGAGGGGGGGGTATATGCATTTGCGTTCGTTTGTGCTTGCGCGCGCGCGTGTGTGTGTGTAGAATTACATATTTTGGCGGAAAGTCTTTCGGTCTAAAATGTGAAAAAAATGACATAATCGCCAAAAATTGAGCTCCTCGGATAAGATCAAGTTTTTTACTGGTAGTTGATCTTATCAGAGGACTGTTTAGCGTGCCCCTCGGATAAGATCAAAAAAAATTTTGGTCCCGTGGGGGGTCACCTTAAGCGAGGAGTACTGTATATTCCGTTTAGTTGTACCTCCTAGCGTGCTACGTAACAAGAGTCCGTGTGAAGGTTCGGTTTGTAACTTAAATCTCATTACGTACGACAGGGTGGGTGGGTGGGTGTTTTGGGGTTTAACGTCCTTTTCCACCACATACGGGTGATATCAAAGACGGGGCAACGATGAAAAAGCCAGCACAAATATTTGGCTCCAACCGGGATACGAACTCACGACCCGAGCATTAGAAGTCCAACGCTCTACCATTCGGCCACCCCGGCTCCCCTTACGTACGGCAGACATACAACAACATGTGGTAAACTTTTCATCAAATGTGCTGAATCTGTTCGTCAGAATCAGTCACTTGCGTCACAGTGTAACATCTGAAACCATTGCGGTGACTCTGGCCGGCGTATATATGGGTCTTTTTTTTTTTCAAAAAAAAAGTAAGAATTTTCTGTCCCCGGACT